>JBCEWC010005742.1:0-24353 GCA_038996855.1 Solanum aculeatissimum | reverse complement strand
AAGGTTTTAAAAATACTTATTTTAATCAAATGACAATCTAAAATGGGTTTAGGTCGGTCAAAATTGGGTGTCAACAATAACTCTGGGCCAACTCAAGTGAAAGGGAAAAGAAAGAATGGGCAGCCAAGACCCAATAAATTGAGGTCCATAAGGGCCCAAGTTAAATGGCCAAGTAGGTGCATTGCCTACTTGGTAAATTACGGCAAAAAATGAAGTAGAAAGTCAGCAAAAGCAGGTCCCTTTAAAAGGGAATAAGGCCGACTTTTTTCAACCATTTTTACCTTGAAAACAATCTGATTTCTAAGGTTCTCTCCTTTACCCCTCTTATCTTCATATAGCAGCCATAAAACCTTTAGGGTTCTTGAGTATTATCCCTCATCTCAAGCTAGGATTGAAGGAGTGTTCAACTCTTGGAGAATATAAGTTAAGAGAACAAGATCCCCAACAAGTAAGGTAAGCTATTGCACATTTCTCCCTCTCTTGTGCTTGAGTTAATTAGGGATCTGTATATATTTCAATGAGATTGGAGTGATCCATTTTACATGGTGTAATCTTGTGCGAAGGTGTTATAGTGGTTTGTGTATGTTGGGACAACCATAGAGGGGAGTTCCCTGTAACTTCAATTATGAGCTCATTTCAAAATTTAAAATGTAATGTTAGTAGAAACTTATGAGAAGGTGATTGGATATCATAAGTTCACATTTCTCCTACTACATTATGATATTTAGGGGGTGTTTTATGTATATTATAATAAGTGGTATGACCACAAATGCAATTAGAGAAAAAGTTGAAGGAACGTAATTCTGGGCTTGCTGCCTGAGTATTATTTGTCGGTGTGAGTGAACTGCCTAAATATGTTTATTAACTACTAATACTGGTTTTATCACCTACTCGGTTGTAGATAAGTATTTGGAAAGAAAGGAGGTTACTTTGCAATAAAAACAAGGTAGCACAACAAGGTATGTAAGGCTATCCAATTTCATATTCTTTAACACTAGTGTCACTATCAATCAGTGAGCTTTCCAAGTGCTATTACAATAGTGACAGTGTTGTTTATTAGTAAATCTATAGTTTTACTCTTCGAAGCACTAGCATAAGGAGTCTGCTTTCATTCGTGAAGCCAATTGTGCCATTTAAACTCCTACGTAGTACGTCAATGTTACATTTGATTCTTATATTATTGTACTGCATTAAGGGACCGTTGTTATGTCTTATATTATGGGTACAGTTTCAAAGCTCCAAAGATTATCATGACCACCAAAGTAACAATCTCAAAGTATTAAAGAATAACTTAAAAGAGTGTTCACAGTGCAAGTGGCAGCCCAGGGGCAATAGCCTACCATGAGTCGATCTCACTTGGTTCATAAGGGTAGAATCCTAGGGACGAGAGCTTAACATGGATGGATCCCAATTTGTACAGTTATAAGGACAACATCCTAGGGGTTAAAATGCCTAGCTTGTGTCATCCTCTTTTACCACTGATCAACTGATCACTTGTAATACATGCCTTAAAAAAATTATAAAGCATTGAAGAGTAAACAAAAGAATGTAATGTACATGGTTCCACAAGTATAAAAATGCTGGTGTTTTATTATGAACTGTACATTTATATGTTGCTACTTGATTTTACTTGAGTTCTTATTTTACATATGCTATTACCTTACATATTCAGTATATTATTTTGTACTGACATCCCTTTTGGGGGATGCTATAATTCATGTTGTAGGTACAAGTACTCTAGCAAGTAGACCTCTAGTGTAGGCACACCTGACAGTCAACTGCTTTTGGTGAGATCCAAGTTGATTCGGGGTTGTACTGAGTCCATAGTATATGCATTTTGGTATTGTATAATATTTCAAAGTCAGGCGAGGTATATCCTGACCTATGTTAAGATTTTCTATCTTACAGAGACTTTGTAGACTTATTATATATAGTTTAGTTACATCTTGTCTCTTAATAATTGTGGCCTCAACGACCAAGCTGGTATGTAAGTTTTGGTGCTACCAATTTTGAGCTCTTATCTCTACAACCTATGTGAACATGTCACCACTTTGTAGTTATCATAATCATATGCATAATAAGCATATGTTATATGTTGGTTCTCTCGAGCCTTGTGGATATCGAGTGTCTATCCATCTTTATAGATTTGGAGGCATAACAAGAGTGATATGTTTTATGTATAACAAAGTATGCTTGTCACAAGGACAAAACGTACCGATAAGCAAATAGATTTTGGAGAAGGAACTAGTCAATCACAAGTGAGACCTAATCAAAGTGAGATTTCAGATGAGTCTTTATCGTAGAGTTCCCTGACTCTGCCACCTCAGAGTTAAGGAGGGAAACAATACCTCAAAATCCTTCGATTAATGATATTGACAAGATTTGAGGAATGTGGTACAATTATTGACTCATATAGTTGTTGGCCAAGGTCAAAGGCAAGAAGGTTCAGTTATAGGTACTAGTGGTACATATAGGGCAGCTAGCACACAGTTGTGTGATTTTCTTAATTTGGACCCTTCTTTATTCACTAGGTCAGATCCTAATGAAGTTTTTTAAGACTTTGTTGATCAAATACAACGGACCTTGGATGTTATGTATGTAAGAAATAAAGAAGCTATTGCAACATATATATTAAAGGGAGTGGCTATAGTATGGTATGAAGCTTGGAAGCAATCAAGGGGTACAAATGCAGCTCCAACTATTTGGAAAAAGTTCAAAGAGACATTTCTTGACCACTATCTACGATTGGAGATTCGATAGGCCTGTGCAGAGTAATTCTTGAATCTTCACCAAGTGAGTATAAGCGTGCGAGAGTATAATCTTCAATTTAACTCCCTGGCCAGGTATGCTCCTAATGTGGTTGCTACTATGGAGGATCAAGTTCATTGATATATTGATAGATTAGATTCTTATCTGGTTAGATATTGTACCATTGCTTCCTAGAGTAAAGACATGGATATAGCATGGATGCAAGATTTTGCACAAAAGTTGGAGGATCAAAGGCAATGAAGGAGGATACAAGAGTCGAAAAGAGCACAATCTAAGATGGATAGATCTACGAGGCAGTTTACACCATCCCAAGGTGTGTTTAAGCCTTAATTTTCTAATAGACTACCCAGGCCATCATTTTACTAATCTAAAACTAGTGCTCCACCTCGATATCAAAGGTCTAGAGGCATTAATTTGGACAACAAGGTAAAGTCCAAGGTTCACGAAAAATAAAGCACCAAGAGTACGAGAGTACGAACCAATGAAGACCTCTTCGGCAGACTTGTAAGCAATGCAAAAGGACTCATCTAGATACATGTCAATTTGGGCCGAATATTCATTTTTGGTGCAGTACACCAGGTCATACGATAAGAAACTACCCTCAAAGGGATATGGGTGGTATGGCCCAACCTATTGGATCAGTTGCTACATCATCATCGATAACACCTTTTTTAGGTAGGGGTCCACAATTATCTATAGGCCGTGGTAGGGGTGTTACAGGAGAAGCTAGTTTTAGCGGAGCTCAAAATTGCACGTATGCTCTAGGAGATCAAAAAAATTTGGAGGCTTCCCCTAATGTGGTTGAGGCACATTGTCCATCTTTTCAAATATTATATATGCATGAATTGATCTAAGATTTACTCTATCATATGTTACTCCATTAATTGCTAGGAAGTTCAAAAGAATACAAGAATTATTAATTAAACCATTTGAAGTATCTAAACCAATTGGTGGGTCTATTATAACTAGAAGGGTCTATCTTAATTACATAGTAACTATTTGTGATCGTGACACATTGACTTACTTTGTTGTGCTAGAAATGGTAGATTTTGATGTTATAATGGGTATGGATTAGTTGGCTTCTAATTATGCCATGTTAGATTTCCAAACTAAGATAGTGCAGTTCCATTTTCCAAAAGAGGCAGTCCTTGATTGGAAAGGTAATATTGGGACACCAAAAGGTAAGTTTAATTCCTATTTTAAGGCAAAGAAGATGGTGTCTAAAAGTTACATATGTTATTTAGTGAGTGTGAGAGATATAAATGTAGATCCCCCAACCCTTCAATCTGTTCTAGTGGTAAATGAATTTCCAAATGTATTTTCTAAAGATCTCCTAGGTTTGCCTCCCAAACGAGAATTAGAGTTTGGTATTGATGTGCTCCTAGATACTCAACCTATATCCACCCCCATATAGAATGTCCTCAGTAGAATTACAGAAGTTAATGGAGCAATTAAAAGATTTTCTAGAAAAGGGATTTGTAAGGTCTAGTATGTCTCCTTGGGGAGCACCAATTTTATTTGTACGCAAGAAAGATGGCTCATTGAGGATGTGTATTGACTATCAATAGTTAAATAAGATGATGATAAAGAAAAAATATCCCCTCCCTAGAATTGGTGATTTGTTTGATCAGTTAGAGGATGCTAAGTATTTTTCAAAGATTGACTTGAGGTTGGGTTATCACCAAGTGAGAGTCAAAAATCAAGATATACCCAAGACAACTTTCTGAACATGGTATGGTCATTTTGAGTTCTAAGTCATGTCATCTGGGCTAACAAAAGCACCAACAATTTTTATGGATTTGATGAATAGTGTGTTCAAGCCATTTTTAGATGTGTTCATGATAGTATTCATAAATGACATTTTGGTGTATTCAAAATTAGAAGAGGATCATGCTATCACCTGCGATAAGTGTTACAAATTCTTCATGATCGTAAGTTATATGATTTTTTTTAAGTGTGAGTTTTGTTAAGATTTGTGGCATTCTTGGGCCACATTGTATCTAATGAAGGAATAAGAGTTGATACCCAAAAGTTAGAAGCAAAAGGACCTGAATATGAGGTTATTATAGAAGGTTTGTTGAAATATTTTCTTCTATTTTTGCACCTTTAACAAAGCTAACATATAAGGCAACCAAGTTCCAGTGGACCGATGCATATGAAAGAAGCTTCGAAGAGCTAACAAATAAATTAACTACAACACTTATATTGGTACTTCTCAAAGGAACAGAAGGTTATGTATTTTATTGCAATGCTTTAGGAGTGGTCTTAGGATGTGTCTTAATACAACATGGTAAAGTAATAGCTTATGCCTCAAGGCAGTTGCGACCACATAAGAAAACCTACCCAACCCATGATCTGGAGCTAGCAGTAGTTGTATTTGCTTTAAAGGTATGACACCACTATTTGTATAGAGTTCATGTTGATATGTATATTGATCACAAGAGTTTGCAATATATCTTTAAGCAAAAGGACCTAAATCTGAGGCAACGAAGATTGCTTGAGTTATTAAAAGATTACAACATTGATATTTTGTATCATCCCAGAAAGACAAATGTGGTAGATGATGCTTTAAGCTGTAAAACAATGGCAAGAACTTTTGGGTTAGTCTGCAATAAGACAAGGGATAAGAAAATATCTACAAGAATTAGCTACTTGGGGGTTCGCCTTCTTGAATCTCCAAACGAAGGAGTTATTGTGCAAACTGCAGCAGAATCCTTGTTGATAGCAAAAGTGAAAGAGAATTAGTACATAGATCATATTCTATTATGGATTAAGGAAACTTTTTAACAAGGTATGACAAAGGCATTTGAGCTCACACAAGAGGGAGTACTTCGATGTCAAAACAGATTGTGCATACCTGAGGTAGATGGGCTAAAAAGGAGAATTATGATGGAAGCACATCATGCAGGTTATTCGGTCCATCTGGTCTCAACCAAAATGTATCATTAATTGAAAGAAGTGTATTAGTGGGGGAAAATGAAGAAGAATATTTCAGAATTTGTGGCTCAATGTCCAAATTGTCAACAAGTCAAAGTAGAGCACCAAAAGCCTGGAGGTTATATGTAGCATATAGAACTTCCAATTTTGAAGTGGGACATGATCAACATGAATTTTGTTACAGGGTTGCCTTTCTTATTTCTAAAGTTTGACTCCATATGAGTAGTAGTTGATAGACTCACCAAATCAACACACTTTTTGCCGGTCAAAACTACTTATACAGTTGAAGAGTATACAAGGTTGTACATTAAAAAGGTAGTTCAGTTGCACGAAGTGCCAATCTCTATTATATGAGATAGGGGATCTCAATTCACTGCAATTTTAGAGGTCATTTATGATAATCTTGGGGATACAAGTGAATTTAAGTATAACCTTTCAGCCTCAAACAGATGGTAAAACAAAACGCATAATCCAAACACTCAAGAATCTGCTTCGAGCTTGTGTATTATACTTCAAGGGTAGTTGAGATGGTCATTTAACACTTATTGAATTCTCTTAAAACAATGGGTACCATTCAAGTATCAAAATGACACTTTATGAAACCTTGTATGGAAGAAAGTGTAGATCACCAATAGGCTGGTTTGAAGCTGGTGAAACTGCCTTATTTGGGCCACATCTTATCTATCAAGCTATCAAAAAAGTCAAGTTAATACAAAAATGGCTAGAAATAACTCAAATTCGACACAAATCATATGCAGATATTAGAAGAAGAGGACTAGAGTTTTCCTAAGGGATTGGGTATTCTTGAAGGTGTCTCCAATGAAAGGGGTAATGAGATTGGTAAAAAAGGAACGTTGAGTCCACGATACTGTCATAACCCAAATCCAGGTCCTAGGTATGACATGAAGAATAGAAAATCTAAAGATACCTCAAACAAGTCTTATAGCATATGTAAGCACATCCTTGGTTGTGGAAGCATAAATCAAGCATCACATAATTCAAAGCTAAGGGAAATCGGTACTTTGGAATCAAGCTATGGGGATAGAAAGGGAATAGGAATTTCTACCATCCAATTACAACCAAAAACTAAGGGGAGGGTTAATTGGACTCAAGATATGGTGAAGTAGGTACTTAGGATGATCATCATATGCTATCAACATCCAACAATATGATATAAAGGACAAGGACTAAAGGAAATCTCCATAGATACATACGCGTCATAAGAGGCAAGCTCATCACATTATCCAATAACACCTCTAATCAAGAGTTGAACGGGGGCCAAGACATCACCTGGGTTCACCCTCAAAAGCAGATAAGAAAAGTAAATAAGTCTTAACATAAGCATGATAGAAAGTGGTTGTTATCCCTGAAATGGGAGACTCACCAATGCAAGCCTTCAAGCAAACTAACTAGCCACATGGAGGAGGATGAATAGGATCTCCAGTCCCTACATGGTTAGATCACGTAGGCAAAAAGTATGCGTTAGTACTTGGAATGTACTAAGTATGCAAGATACAATACAACAAGAGATCATAAGCCATAATAATCAAAATGCATTATCATATACAAAGATAGTGAGCTTAATATGATATGAATTATCAATGCCTTAGTCAAAACATGCATGGACGATAGTCAAAATATCATACCATAGCATATATATGTGGGAAGAGACCATAACCGATAATTAAGACCATATGAGCTACTACATGGAGTCTCGATGTTTTCTCCACATTAGAAAAAAGAGTGGTCTACTTGTCAAGGTAAACCATACCCTCACCTTACGACATAGCCTTTTTTGATGGGGTTACATGGTACCCTTACCTTATGGCATGAACTTTTGGTAGGTGTACATGATATCCTTACTTTATGACATGGCCTTTTCAGTAGGAGTTAGAAGATATCCTTATGTTATGGCATGGCTTTTTCGGTAGGTGTTAGAAGATATTCTTACCTTATGGCATGGACGTTTTGGTAGGTGTAAGACCATTTAGGGATGAATAATTAAAACCTAAGGTGACACATAGTTTAGGGACAATGGAAGTCCACCAAGGTCCTCTCGGTGCTAAATTAACATCCCATGGAATACTTAAGCGATAATCATATCATGCATAAGCTTGTAGATCACAATTTCATAATAGGAGTAACTCATCAAAATTATAGCATGATAGCATCACAAAAGGGCTAAAACATCTTGCATAATTTTCATAAAATTTCCATGGATTTAAATTATACTTGATAGCCCTCAATCAGTCAACATTCATAACTTGCATAGCTTATAATAAGCCTTTTATCAACATAAAAAGTTTTATCATGTAAACTTAATCCAAACATGGTGGGTCTATGGATGAAAGCTTAAAATCATGAAATTCAAGAGTTTAAAACATGAATGAGGTAAAACAAACTCATTTAGGAACCATTCAAAATAATCCACCATCAATATAGTAAAACCCTTAGTTGGGGTATCATGAAATGCATTTCAAAACCAAGAATCTTTCATAGCTTTTCAAGATATCATAACATGCATAACATTAATAATCAAAATCAACTCATAGAATAAATCCTTGATGGGTTGATGTTGCCCAAGCTACATCTCCTTTTTGAAGGATAAAGTGGTCACTGTCAAGTAAATAATCTAACCAAGGTTAGGGTTGAACCCACAGGGAATATGGTAGACTCTAGAATAATTTAATTTCAAAGTGGGGTGATTAACCTACTTATCTCCCGAAGGAGGGGGTTTGTAATTGAAAGTAAAGAAACCTTCACTAAAAAAAGCGGTGAAAAGTCAGTAGAAGAGCTAACCAGGGTGATGTGTTCCCATGAGTCCCTAACTTAGTATTACAAGATAATTGTAATCTTTTTCAGTATGTAGATGCAGAACGGTAAGTTAGGTTTACCTAAACCTTTGATCCAGCGTAGAGGTAAATTTTACAATGGGATTTGATCCATCTCCGTAGTATGATATTACTAAGCCTTACCTATAGTTCTAGCACAACGTCCCCTTGATCTAGTTTGGTTGATTAGACGAGAAAACATCAATCGAATCCTATTAATCGTTCTCTATTCCTATTCATTACCTCCTTGATATGACAAGTAACACTAAGTAATTTCTAACATTGGTCATCCGTTAAAAAACATTTTAGATGAAGAGAACTAATTAATACATTCATACACATTTTTCAAGAATTGTGAATTATTCGGTTTTACCTTGTTAGTTCTTTGTGGTTCTCACAACCCTAGTTGTGAATTTAGCTATTTATAATTAGTGTAGATGCAATAATCATGATAATGAATAACATAATTTAGCACATACACGAATGAATTTAAGCACAAGAAATCCAACTCTTCAATAAAATTATAATTACGAATCAAGAACACAAGATATTATTTTTATCTTACTAAAAGTACTAAAAACTGTCTAACACGAACACTCTGGAAAACGTTTTGCATAAAATAACCTAAAAACTTATTTATAATGTCTAAAATACAAAACCAAATCAAACTAGGAGAATTGGGTCGACGCACTCTACGAGCAACTTCTATGGGTCGTATAATATTCTATGACCCATGGTTGGGGTTTCGTGAACTGTCCTTTTCAACATTAGAGCATCTTCTACGGCCGTATAAGATTCTACGACCCATGGAGGGTTTCGTCTGTACACTTTTCAACACATCTTCACTTTCTGATCCTCAGGCATGACCTCAACTCTATGACTCGTGGATTGGTTTACGCTTGTCTGCACACTCATAGAATCTTGTTCAAAAAATCACCCTTCACTGGAAACACTACAAACCCACTTCTACAACCCATGAAATATTTCACGACCAGTAAAGGGTTTCGTGGATCACCAAAAACTTCACTTTCAACACACTTTGCCCAAAAATCATGCCAACCCTGTAATCCTACAAAACCAACATAAAAACATATCAAATACTACCATTGCTTTGAGAACACACAAAATTCCAAGTTTTAAGCATCAAACGTGTTGTATTTTGACAACATATCAACACCTTCAACTTAAAATTGTTGCTTGCCCTCAAGCGACGGACTTAATCTACATAAGCAGCAGGGTAACATACAGACCTCAATCTAATGGAAAACATCATATCACACTCAAGCACAGATACCCACACCATGTAAAACCATATATCAGATAGCTATCAAATAGACTAATGCAGACCAATATATTCAATATTGCAACTCTGAAAAGTAAGGTGACCAATGATAAGCAACAATTATTGAATTAGTCTAACATTAATAATGCAATGCAAGTGTCCTCACAGAAAGAAGTCCCATCTCATTCTCATAGTGTTGTTTTCAGATTCAATGCTTGGAACTGCACAAAACCACTCGCTCTCACAAAAGACATTCAAACACTGCGATAAATACCATATGCTTTCCCCTATACTCAAGACTATGACCTTTGACTAATCATACTAGGATCATTTTAATGACTTTCTAGGCTTGTAACGTAGGTTTAGGGGGCTTTGGTGTGATATTCTGGGAACATAGTGACTAAAGGCCCTCCTTGACACTACGCTTTTCTACACTTTTGCCCTACCAACCTATCACTTTCATCACATTCTCCCTCCCCCCTCCCCATTTCAAGCTTTTTAGGGTGCTTTATTTTCATTTTTAGCTTATTGCCTTGTATGTTCACATTCTTTTGCTTTTTAGCACAATAGTTAGGTAATTCTTTACTTTTTCTTGCATCATTTTTAACATTTTCTCCTTTTTCTGTATCACTAGTTTCCCCCTCATTTTTCATGAAGTTTTCTTACACTAGCCACCCTCAACTTAGGCTTTTGTCCTGAATTGAGGTGCACAATATCCATCCTTTGAACTAGGGCCACTATGGGTAGCCACCCTCAACTTAGGCTTTTTGCCTCAGTTAAGGTGCACAATGTTCAAGGACGGACCAGGGCCAATTTCAAGGTTTATCATTTATTAAGGTTAGGTTACTTAGGTATTTACAAGGAAAAGGTACATGTCAGGCTCAAACATTGGGATCAAGGGATACATAACACATTTGGTTGGACATTTAGGCTAAGTGGACTGATAAGAACAATGGCCTAAGATTCTTTCCTAACCAACTAACCTATGGTCTAAGTTAGAGTAACAACGTAAGTTCTGAATTAAAACACAGTATATGAATCATGAAAATAATCTCTCACACACCTGACACTGATTACACTATCAATACAAACTTGCAAATTATTCCTTTTTAATCACAATTCAACCTAACTTATCAGAATAAGCACTTGTCAAACATCCAAACATGCATGGTTGCTATCAGGACTAAGTAACCAAAAATTTGGTGGGTATGGTTTTTCCATAAAAACACACATATGCAATAGACATCAGTACTATATGCTACTAATACTACCTAAACATCCTAAACATGTTGGTTCAATAGAAAGTAAATATCCTCAGGGAAAAAGAACACAGGAAAGAAAACCCTTCAGAATAAAAAAATGAGATAGTTATAGGCCAAGGTTACTCAGAATTCCCTGAGGCCTATAACTACCCATACCCCATCAAAAAAGATGTGCATTTTTCCCAATGTACACAAAATATCAAAATAAAGAGCGGGGTCAAAAGAAAACATACCTGGGCGCCTAAGAGCCTATCTCTTCTTGGGTTGCCTCCCAAGCAACGCTTGATTTTGTGTCATGGAATGACTTAGAACACTTGATTACTCAGACTTCATCAAGTTTCCATGCCTCTATTATCTTAATTTCTTCAACATTGCAAAGATATAGTTTGACTCTTTGGCCATTCCTTTTGAATATTGCTCTATTTCTTTTCTCTAACTCGGTTGCTCCATGGTCGAAAACATGTTCCACTCTAAAAGGTCCCAACCACCTAGATTTGAGTTTCCCAGGGAACAACCTCAACCTAGAATTGTATAGCAACACCAAATCTCCTGGCACAAACTGGTGATTTTCGATGCGGTGATCATATTGTAGTTTCATCTATTTTTTGTACAGGGCTGAAATCTCATACGCTTTTAAGCGGAATTCATCAAGTTTGTTTGATTGGTTCAGCCTTAAAATTGCCACCTCGTTCTAATCCTGTTTCAACTTTTTGAGTGCCCACATTACCTTGAGTTTCAGGTCCACCGGTAAGTGACAAGCTTTACCAAAGACAAGTTGATAAGGAGACATACCTATGGGAGTTTTGAATGTTGTCCGATATTCCCATAATGCATCATCAAGCATTCATGACCAATCCATCCAGTTTGCATTCATAGTCTTGGAAAAAAATTGCGTTATCTTCTGATTTGACACCTCTACTTGCCCACTTGTCTGGGGATGATAAGGGGTTGCCACTCTATGCTTTACCCCATATTTTTCTAGTAGATATTTGAACAACCTATTATAGAAATAAGAACCTCCAACACTGATAATCGCCCCGAGGGGTACCAAACCTTGAGAAGATGTTTCTCTTCAAGAATGCTGTGACACTTTTACCTTCATTGTTCGAAAGTGCCATTGCCTCCACCCACTTTGATACATAGTCCACAACCACCAGAAGGTACTTGTTTCCATGCGAGCTCATAAATGGACCCATGAAATCTATCCCCCATACATCAAATAATTTGATCACCACAATGGGGTTTAGGGGGAGCTCGTGTTTACAGGGAACATCGCCTTCCCTCTAGCATCTATCACAATCTTTGGCGTAATCGTGGGCATTTTTATGGATGGTTGGCCAATAATAGCCATACTGTAAGATCTTATGCGCTGTTTGAACTCCACTATGATGCCCGTAGACTGGGGATGAATGACATGCCTCAAAGATGCTCATCATTTCAATCTCAGGAACCCAACGATGAATAATCCCATCTGCGCATACATGGAACAAGAATGGATCATCAAAAAAACACTTTCTCACATCGGACATAAACTTATGGTGCTGGTGAGTAGTTAGATCTGGTGGTACAATATCACTGACCAAATAGTTTGCAAAATCTGTAAACCATGGTATTAAGTCATGTGATGCTGCCAGCACTCTCTCATCGGGGAATGAATCATCAATCTCAACTCCATCATAAAAAATTTGCCATTGCCCCATCCTCTAATCTGGATAGGTGATTTCCAACATGATTATCGGTCCCTTCCATTAAATCACATCGAAGTCAAACTCTTGAAGAAGTAGTACCCATAGGATTAGCCTTGGTTTCACATCCTTCTTCGCCATTATGTACCGTAATGCAGAGTGATCTATATGTACGATGACTTTGGTCCCCAAGAGGTAGGACTTGAACTTCTCAAATGCAAAGACCACTGCAAGTAGCTCCTGTTCTGTGATAGTGTAATTTTTCTATGTTACATTTGGAGCTTTACTAGCATAATATACGAGATGTAAACTCTTCTCTCAACGCTTCCCCAACACCACTCTAATTGCGACCCCACTTCCATCACACATGATCTCAAAAGTCTTTGACTACTCTAGAGCAATAATAATGGGCACTGATATCAACTTCTGCTTCAAGCCTTCGAATGCTTTGATGCATGCATTATCAAATACGAACTTGGTCTCTTTTTTGAGCAATTTGCATAATGGGTATGTAATCTTTAAGAAGTCCTTAATGAAGCGCGGATAGAATCTTGCGTGGCCCATAAAACTTCTTACATCTTTGATAGAGACAAATGGAGGAAGCTTTTTGATTACTTCCACTTTAGCTCTATCTACTTCAATGCCTTTACTAGAGATTCTGTGCCCCAACATGATGCCTTCCTTCACCATGAAGTGACACTTCTCCCAATTCAGAACCAGATGGCATTCTTCGCATCTCTGAAGCACCGCATACAAATGCTTTAAGAAATCCTTGAATGACTCACCCACTATACTGAAGTTATCCATGAATACTTCAATAGTGTCTTCCACCATGTCTAAGAAGATGGACATCACGCATCTCTGGAATATTACTGGTGCATTGCATAGCCCAAATGACATCCTTTTAAATACAAAGGTGCCATAGGGGCATGTAAATGTTGTTTTCTCTTGGTTCTCTGGAGCGATAGAGATTTAATTGTATCCCGAGTAACCATCAAGAAAGTAGTACCAACCCTTTCTTGCCAAGTGTGATAGCATCTTATCCATGAATGACGTAGGGAAGTGTTCCTTGTCCATCGAGACATTCAGCTTCCTGTAGTCCATACATATCCTCCATCTTGTGGCTGGTAACATGGGGATCAATTTATTACTTGCATTTGAGACCACAGTGATACCTTCTTTCTTTGGAACACACTGGACCAAGCTTACCTATTCAGTATCGACAATTGGATATATCACTCCTGCGTCCAACCACTTGATAATTTCTTTGCGTACGACCTCTTGCATGGGTGGGTTAAGGCATCTTTAATGTTCCACACTCGACTTGTAGACTTTAACCAGTTGGATTTTATGAGTGTATACCCAGGCGGAATACCAATGATGTCTGTGATTGTCCATCCAATAGCCTTCTTGAACTGTTTGAGCACCGCAGTTAATGCATTCACTTGTTCATCCGTCAGGTCCGCTACAACTATGAAAGACAATGTGTTTTTAGATCCCAATAACACATATCTCAGATGAGGCAGAAGGGCCTTTAATTCTAGCACTGGTCGCTCCTCTACAGATGGTTTAGTGGGTGGTGACTCCTGATTTTTCAAATCCAGTTCAAGCTTTGCTTGGTGCCTTATGAACCTAGACACTCCCAGGGATTTCACTGTTTCCTCGTAATCCAGGATGCCGTCACTTCAAAATTTATTAGTACTGCCTCCAGAGTGTCGACACCCAACCTTTCTTCAATTGGCACTTCTTGTTTCTCCTCATCTTTAGCATGACTCAGGTTGGTCTGGGCAATCCCTTGGAATACTTGGATACTAAAATGGAACAAAAACAACAAAAAACATAACATGAGAAGAATAAGGGTTAACTCCCAAATTACTTGAATAAAACAAATATAGCCGTATTACCCGACAACGATGCCAAAATACTTGATGTTGCCCATGATACACCTCCTTTTTAAAGAATAAAATGATTGTTGTCATGAAAATAACCTAACCAAGGTTAGGGTTGAACCCACAGGGAATATGGTAGATACTGAAATAATTCAATTGCAAAGTGAGGTGATTAACCTACTTATCTCCCGAAGGGGTGGTGTAATTTAAAGTAAAGAAACCTACACTAAAGCAAGTGGTGAAAAATCAATAGAAGATCTAACTAGGGTGATGTGTCCCCTTGAGTCCCACACTCGATATTACCAGATAATTGTAATCTTTTCTGGTGTGTAGATGTAGGTTTACCGAAACCTTTAATCTAGCATAGAGATAAATTTCACTATGGGATTTGATCCATCTCCGTAGTGTGACATTACTAAGCTTTACATATCATTCCATTACAGCCTCCCCTTGATCTAGTTTGGTCGGTTAGACGAGAAAACATTATTGAATCTTGTTAATTATTCTCTTTTCCTATTCATTACCTCCTTGATCCATCAAGTAACATTAGGTGAGTTCTAACGTTTTCCATCCATTTAAAAATATTTTAGATGAAGAGAATTAATTATGATAACGAGTAACATAATTTAGTGTAGATGCAAGAATCATGATAACGAGTAACATAATTTAGCACTTACATGAATGAATTTAAGCACAAGAAAATCAACTCTTCACTAGAAATTGCAATTACGAATCAAGAACACAAGATATTATTTTTCACTTACTAAAAGTACTAAAAAACCTGTCTAACACACAAACTCTCTGGAAAACATTTTTCATAAAATAACTTAAAAACCTATTTATATTGTCTAAAATACAAAACCAAATCAAAATAGGAAAACTCGGTCACATGCTCTACGGGCAACTTCTACAAGCCGTATAATGTTCCACGACCCATGGTCGGGGTTTCGTGAACTGTCCCTTTTTACACTGGAGCATATTCTATGAGAGTCATCTATGGGTCGTATAAGATTCTACTGCCCGTGTGGGGTTTCATCTGTATACTTTTTAGCACATCTCCACTTTCTGATCCTTAGGGAACGACCTTAACTCTACGACTCATGGATTGGTTTACGGCTCGTCTGCACACTCGTAGAGTCTTGTTAAGAAAATCACCGTTCACTGGAAATTACTACGAACCCACTTCTACAACTTATGAAATATTCCATGACCTATAAAGGGTTCCGTGGATCACCAAAAACTTCACTTTCAACACACTTTGCCCAAAAATCATGTCAACCTTGTAATCCTGCAAAACCAACATAAAAACATATCAAACCTAGTAACATCGCTTTGAAAACACACAAAATTCCAAGTTTTAAGTATCAAAAGTGCTGTATTTTGATAACACATAATAGGTGTTCATTCAACTGACAAATTCCACTTAAATCATGCTTATAATGAATAATCAAAATTATCCATAAAGAAATAATCCTTGAAACCAAGAAATTTAACTAAAAAAAGAAAAGGGTTTTGGGATCCATGGGTGGAAGGAGGATTTGGGTCTTCTTCCTTGGGATAAAAATTTGAAATGAGTGAAAAGGAAGGTTATTTTGGAATGAAAATAGGCCTAGGAAAGTGTATTTAGGTTAAATAGGTTGAAAACCCCTTTTGGGAATGTAAAAGTATCATCAAGAGTAAAAAAGGACATTTTAAGGTGTTTTTGTGTCAAAATCAGTGGTCCAAGGGTCCCATCTCCAAACCATTCAGAGGTACACCAAATGGAACCTTCAGACCACCCTTTTTGACAGTTTTTAAAACTTTCCAGAGTGATTCGACGGTGAATTCAGCAGTCAAATTGACCATTGCCTTTTTTGACAGCCTAGACGAGCTTTAGCAAAATGACTATAGCTTTTTACTCCAGACTAGGAATAAGGAAAAATTAATCGCGTTGGAAAGATAATTCAAATAGCTTTAATTTGGTAGGTAGTAGGTTACCTAATTCATTATGTTCTAAGAGATATTGCCATTTGAAGTTGACCCTCACCTGAACTCATATCGGAACTTAGCCAATTGGAATCCTTTGGTCTTGGCTCAATGTAAAAGATGCCTACCCAAACTACATGTAATTAACTTTGAATATCTAAGAATTGATCCCACGTCATTAGAAGTCATCAAGTTGATCCTATACGCGTATGAGAAATGACTCGGGTCTTAGCTTAACATCTAGGGCGTTACAACTACATCAGACCATATAAGATTATTAGGAAAGTTGGACAAGTTGCATATGAATTAGAGCTACCCCAAGTGATTTCTATGGTTCATCAAGTGTTTCACATTTCAATGCTTCGAAATTGCATAGGTGACCCATCTCGAATAACTCCAACCGAAGATATACAAGTTATAAAACATCTCACTTATGAGGAAGTACCCATTTCTATTTTTGATCGACAAGTTAAGAAATTAAGAAATAAAGAAGTAGCTTCCACGAAAGTACTATGGAAAAACCAACAAGTAGAAGAGGTTACCTGGGAAGCAAAAAAAGCAATGAAATCCAAGTACCCCCATCTCGGTTAGTCCACTAAGAAAGATGAAAAAAATTGAGTCGAGGCAATGACAAGTAAGTATGTGTCTATATGTATCATGTGATTAATATTAGTATGTAAGTTAGCTTTAACCTGTTTGGTTTGACTAACTATACTATAATTCAAGGTCAAATGTTCCTAAGAGAGGGGGGAGAATGTAACACCCTGCATTTTCTATATGCTAGTCCTATTTATATGACACTTGACATAGCTTTCTTGTATAGGTGAGGGAATAAGTTTCTCATATGAATGGTGGTAATTTGAATTAGGTCGGAAGGTGTTATGATTCCCTATATGTTTCAGCGAGTATAATTCCAAGTTAAACTCAATGAAAACTTTCAAATTCAAGATAATAAAGTTCTATTTGAGTTGAGAGTTTAAAGTAAAGTATTAAGATACAACATAGGGGATTAAGATTTAGAAAATAAAATAAAATAAAATAAAATAAATGAGTTGCTCACTTGACTTAACTAAGCTAGTAGGTGCATCACCTAGTTAGACTTTTTGACCAGCCTAAAGGGCCAAGTAGGTGAACCACCTACTAAGACTTGTTTGACAATCTTATAGGGTCCAAGTTTAATAATCATTTACTTGATAATTCTGGGCCAACCCAAGTGAAAGGGAAATAGAAGAATGGGCAGTCAAGACCCAATAAATTGAGGTTCATAAAGGCCCAAGTTAAATGGCCAAGTAGGTACATCACCTACTTGGTAAATTATGTCCAAAAATGAAGGAGAAATTCGTCCAAAGCAAGTCCCTTTAAAATGTAACGAGATCAACTCTTTTTAGTCATTTTTACCTTGAAAAACATAATCTAATTTCTAAAGTTCTCTCCTTTCCTCCTCTTATCTTCATATAGCATCCATAAAACCTTTAGGGTTCTTCAATATTATCCCTCATCTCAAGCTAGGATTGAATGAGAGTTCAGCTCTTGGAGAATATATGTTAAGAGATGTAACACCTCCCAAAGCAGCTTGGAAAGACCATATGAAGTATTTCTTGAATATCTTATAATCAGTGTGTTATTTGACAAATTCAACTTCGTATTCTTTTTTAGGAGACAAAATTGTGTAGGAAAGGGACCACCTTCAATTTTTAGGTCACCCGTATCAAAAAATAATTTATGATGAAATTGTGCAAAACAGAAAAGTCCGCAGCAAAGGTGCTACGCGCCTTTGTTCCCCTACAGTTAAAAAATTTCCAAACTTCATTTTAAGTCAGGAAAGTTAGTTGGGACTTATTCCAACACCTTAATATACATAAATACTCGAAACATCTCCTATTTTTAGCCTTAATATCTTTCTAAACACTCTCAAATCCTTCAAAAATATCTCCAAACTTCTCCATCAAGTTATTTCAAATTTCTTGGGGATCAAGCTTCCTCCATTGAAGACAAAGCTTCCAAAGGGTTTCTCAAAGTTCTTCAAGTCTTCTTCTTCAAGTTTCAATGTTTGAAAATGTAAAGCCCAACATGTTGAAAGGTGTGAAAGTGCATAGGAAAATGAAATTTGGGAAATTTCTTCACGTATCAGTGGTTATGAAGGCCTCTACGGGACGTAAGTTCATCCATGATCCATAACCCATGCTTGTGGAATGATGATTAGGATTACTAAGATTTAAAATTTTCAGGGATTCAAGGTATGATCTATCAGATGACCCATGAAATTACTTACGAGTTATAAGTCAAGTCATGGAATATGATTTAGAAAAACATTTCTAAGAGTCTGAAATAGCATCAGATGAGACCCTCACCTACGACCCGTAAGTTGGGCCACTACCCATAAATGGGGTCTCATGGTCTGCTTCAACAGAGTTTTTAAAGGGGTAATTCTGACCTTTCCTATTATTTAATGTCTATACTATGTCATTTTAGCCTCTAATAAACCCATTCCAGTCTTATACACCCCCAAGCCCCACCACTCCAACCCATCTCTCAAAACCTATGTCCCAAAAATCCTATCAAGTCCTTCAAGTTTGTAAGAGAAGAACTCAAGCTTGAGTTTCCCTTTATTTTTCCAAGGTTTTTTCCATTTTCTAACAATCAAGGTATGTGGGTTTTGAGTGTGGAAGCCTTTCTTCCACAAGCTCAACCATTCCTCTCTCTCATCTAATTTCAAGTTATGGGTATTTATGAAGGTTCTTATGAACTTTTTCATGTGAGGATATAATTATATATTTTATGGTAAGTTATTTTCATACAATCATGAAGTAACTTACCATGTGAAATTTATGAATATTTATGAGGGTTTGATGGTGCCCTAACCAAGTTCTTACTATGTTTTGGTGGGTTCTTTGAATAATGATCAAGTGAGTTTATTTTGCACCTCTCATGACATTTACTCATGATTTTCATAGTTTTAAGTTTATGTATATGTGTCCACCATGTTTTGATTAAAGGTGCATGTCAAGTTTGTCAAGTAATGAATGTCTTGTGGCAAGTCATGTATGCTATGCAAGTTGAGACTAATAAGCTAACAAGTAAGCTATGAGCTCATGAGTATAATATGAATATCAAGAATAATGTAAATCCCTAATATGATGCAATAAGTTATGTTTGATGAGATACTCCAAGTATGATATTATGATATTTTGAGACTATGCATGATATAATTATAACTATGTTTCAAGTATTTTGTGGGATTGTGACCTAGCACCGAGAGGAACTTGGTAGTCGCCCATTGTCCCTAAACTATGTTCCACCATAGGTATGATGATGATTCCCCTATATGAGCTTGAACCTACCGAAAAGGCAATTCTGTAAGGTAAGGATGACATATGAAATTCATTGAAAAGGCTATACCATAAGGTGGGGGCACTCTTCTGAAAAGGCTATGCCGTAAGGATAGTATTTGGTTTACCTTGGCAAAGTAGACCACTGCATGTCTAGTGTGGAGCGAATATCAGAATTCCAAGTAATAGCTCGCTTGGTCTTACATTTTGGGTATGGTCCTTTCCCACCTATGTATGTCATGTTATATGGTTTGGTGATCTCTCATGGATGTCCTCACTAAGCATTTACCATTCATGTCATATTGAGCCTATAACCATTGAGTACGAATATGCATATTGTTTATTTATGAATTGCGTTTCCATGTTACATTTGCACCTGCACACCTGGTATATTCAAATGTACTAACACATACTTTTTGCCTACAAGATCTAACCATGTAGGAACCGAAGTCCACATCCATCATCCGCCTCTACCATGCAGCTAAATGGTTTGAGAAATGACTTGCTATTAGTGAGTCCTCCATATTTGGGAACAATATCTGTTTACTTTCATGCTTTTATTTAGTATTATCTACTTTTGGATACTATATTTTGAGGCTGAGATTGAGAAATATCTTGGCCCCCGTTCCATTCATGACTAGAGGTGTTATTTGATATGGTTATGGCTATGTATGTTGTGAGCACAATTCATTATGCTATGAGATTATTGGTGGTTTCCCTTAGTCCTTATCCCTATGTGGTTGTTGTCTGTTGGTGTTGAGGAGAAAGTCCCAGGTCCCTATCTATTCCCATAGCGTGAGTCATACTTACCCGCCCCTTAGACTTGTTTGTTATGTAGATCATGCTAATCCTCTCCCCCACAACATCCTCATAGCGTGAGTCCAAAGTCCCATTTCCCTAGGAAATTATGTGTTACTTGTTTATCATTTATTTATGCTTCTGCAAAACCAAGGATGTGCTAAGCATTCTTAAGAGGCTTATTTGGGGTCCTTTCAGGTTCTCCATTCGACATGTCATGGCTAGGCCCTAAGCTTGGGTCATGACATAAAAGGTATGTGGGTTTCTTTATTCATAGGTCCTTCCCCCTATGAAGTACCAAAATCTATTTTTCTAATTTCTCAAGTTTCAATTATTAATTCCCTATGGGTACTTTCTATTACTTCAATTAAACATGAGTTATGTTGAGAATCTTCATCTATTGTATGAATTACATAAATTAATTTCAAGGTTTTTCCCCTATGACCTATTTTATGAATTTCAAAGCTATGAAGGTAATATTACTATGAGTTATTATAAAATTGATGATTTTATGAGATGAATAACATGATTCTATGTCTAAAGATCAAAGATGATATGTATGATTGTGGTGGGTTGGTTTAAGATTGATTTAAAATGATGAATTGCACTATTTTCATACATTATCCTCTTGAGTTACATGATTTAACGTTACATGCATGAAATCCAGCCAATTATCATATCGAGTTTTCTAGTGAAGAATAATTTCCAATAATGAGGGTTCAATTACTAATGTTTATGAAATTTATGATGTTTGAATCCCTCTTATGAATGTTAAGGATGGTAAAAGGATAATTCTCACCAAAAGATAGATCCTATTGTGATAAGGACCATTCTCACATGTTGGATCTCGATGTTTAGATGAGCAACTCTTATATGATGATGATGATGATGATAATGTTATGGTTTTTAAAGCTTATGAATGACTATGATTATACATATGTTTTCAAATGTATTCCGTTGGACTAAATTAGCACCAAATGGGGCATTGAGGTGGGATTTGATAAGGGAATCCTAGTAGCAACCCTTTGTCTCATTAAATATGTACCACCATAAAATCCCTTGTACGCTAGGTTAGTAGATCCACCTAAGACATATTATTTACTACGATGCATATGTGAATATGATGGAGTTCTACATGGCAAGTAGTCTCCCCGTGCCAAGGTAAGGGGTTATGTTGGATTCCAAGTAGTAGCTCGCTTGGTCTTATATATCAGTTATGGTCTTCTCCCACATATGTATGATGATAAGATGTTATGTTATGTTTATCTATCAAGAATGACTTCATCGAAGCATCCTCATGGATGTCATATTGAGCTTATTTCTATTGTATATGATTATGCATCTCGTTATGAAGCTTATTATCTATTGTTGCATTGCATCTCACATACTAGTACATTCTAAGTACTAATACATACTATTTGCCTACGTGATCTAACCAAAGCTCCTATTCATCCTTCTCCACTTGGCTAGCTTGGTTTATGAAAATCATTAAGTGGTGAGTCCTCCATTTCCAGAACAATATCCAATTTCTATCCTACTTATGTTGAGACTTTATTTCATTTTACTTAGTACTTGGAGGGTGAGCTTGTGACTTGTCTTGGCCCCCGTCCTACTCATGTTTTAGAGGTGTTGTTGGATACCTATACTATGTACCTATTATGAGATATTGAGCTTTTATGAAGTCTTATCCTTTAGTCCCTATCCCCTATGAGATGCTATTTGATGTTGTTGATGTTGATAGAATGGAGATGTTCTTCCTAAGTCCCTCATCTATCCCCATAGCGTGAGTCCAAAGCCTCAATTTCCCTTAGAATTATTTGTTGATGCTTGTATTACATTCCGCAACCAACGATGTGCAAAAATATTGCTAAGAGACTCATTTGGGTTACCCTTGGGTTTCCCATTCACCATGTCACACCTAGGCCATAGCTTGGGTCGTGACAAGAGAACAAGAATCCCCAACAAGTAAGGTAAGATACTACACTTTTCTCCCTTTCTTGTGATTGAGTTAATTAGAGAATTGTATATGTGTCAATGAGGTCGGAGTGGTCCCTTTTACATGGTTTAATCTTGCGGGAAGGTGTTCTTGTGGTTTGTGCATGTTGGTACATCCATGGAGGGGATTCCTCTTTAACTTCAATTGTAAGCTCATTTAAAAATTTAAAATGTATTGTTAGTAGAAACTCATAAGATGGTGATTGGATATCATAATTTCACATTGCTCCTGCTACATTATGATATTTAGGGGTTGTTTAATGTATATTATGATAAGGGGTATGGACACAAATGCAATCAGAGAAGAAGAAGTTGAACGAACACCCTTAGTTTGGTAATTACGAGCTTGCTACCTGAATATTATTTAGGTATCAGTGAACTACCTAAATGTGTTTATTAACTACTATACTAATTTTTCCATGTACTCAATAATAGATAAATATTTGTAAAGAATGGAGGTTACTTTGCAGTAATAACAAGGTGGGACGACAAGGTATGTAACGCTATCCAATTTCATATTCTTTGGCATAAAATCTAACACTCGTGTCACTATCAACCATTGAGCTTCCCAAATGCTATTCCAATAGTGGAAGTTTTGTTTATTAGTAAATTTTTAGTTTTACTCTTCCAAGAACTAACATGAGGAGGCTACTTTCATTCGTGAAGCCAATTGTGTCATTTAAATTCCTAAGTAGTACGCCAATGTTACATTTTGTAACAACCCAAAAATTTTCAAAATCTACTTATGGTTGGTATTATATGATGTACTACAAGCCATGGTTTAGTTTTGGTGGCCACGGGTTGAGTTTAAGTGGCCGAATGCAAATTGGGCTAGTTAGTGGCCTAGAGGAAAAGTTTCTGCAGTGTACTTCAAACAGTCATAACTTTTGATGTGGAATGACTCATGTGAGATATAATATATCAAATTAAAGATATTTGAGTTAGCTTTGTAAAAAAAGTGGTTTCACTAAATTTAGATATCGGATGAGGGATATATGGCCAAACAGTGAGACTGTCTAAATTCAGAAGCTATTGGAGATAGGCTCAGAAAAATAGCCAAGGACTTTGGAACGGACCGTGAAACTTTTCACGGTCTGTCTAGTGCCTCGTGTGATGTTCCAATAAGCTTGGGGTGGCCTAGAACCACCCCTAAGCTAAGTGTAAATTCACGGAACCTTGAACGGTTCGTTTGGAACTTAACGAGCCATCCACTGTCCCGTGAAGTTGGACAGTGGCCAGGCCAAGGCTTGGGCACGGTTTTTGGGGTTAAGTGAGGTCAGACGGTGCCTATCACGAGAGGTCTCACCTTGGACGGCCCGTTTGGTTTCTCGTCAAGTGTAACAGAAAGTCCTCCGAGAGTTCGTGTGGAAAATTGGCTAAGTACAACTGGATGGTTAGTTGAACGGCTCGTGAGACCATTTGACGACACTGTAGCTCCGTTTTGGGTGCTGTGTTCAGTGAAACGTTCTGGTTTATTAATGGTATTTTTATGATTTAACATTTCCCTAAGCCCCCTTTTGGTCCCTTAAGGTACCCTAAACCCCTAAATCATCCCCCAAACCCTCATTCATCCATTAGAACTCCCCTACACTCTCTCTTAAGATCCTAAGG
>JBCEWC010005741.1:0-24355 GCA_038996855.1 Solanum aculeatissimum | reverse complement strand
CCATAGCATAGACTTAGTGTGATCACAACTTATCCTTAACCCATACTTGTTCAAAATCATAGTCATAAACATGTTTGGGACTTAGCCCACATCAAAATTTCATCATAAATCCATGAATCATACATGAAATACCATGAGGAATAATATGAATAGAATGGGTAATTTTAACATTATTCAAGCAATACCCATGCATAATTTAAAGGTATAAGGGACATGCATACTAGATCATCATCAACACCATTAAACCTTTATGAAATTTAAGTTTAAATCAACTTTAAAACACATAATTTCTACAGCACATAATCCCAATCAACCAATAACTTAAAATGTAAAGAACCCTGCCTTAATTGAAAACTTAAAAATCCAATTTAAAGAGGAGGGTTCTTGGGTCTTCAAGGATAAAAGGAAATCCTTGAATCAAAGCCCACATACCTTACAATTACCAAAGGAATTGAAGAATCAAGCAAGCAAGGGTTGTCTTCCCCAAATTTTTTCAAGCTTCAATAATGGAGGTCAAGAGAATTTAGGATTTTACAAAGAGTAATGAGGAGCCTTAGAATGGATGAAAAGGGGTTAGGGTTAGGTTAAGGGGGTTTAAGGGACCTTAGAAAGCCTAAAAGGGGCCTAGATATTAATTAAATTAAGAGTTAAGCATTAATGAAATGGAAAATTAACTTTCACACAGTGCTACATGGTTGAGCTACAGTGACCGTTTACAGGTACACTGGCCGTACAACTACCCGTGTACCATGCCTTAGTTTCTGCTTCAGCTTGAACTCTCGGGGACTTTCTGAAACACTTCACGAAGGAGGGTCATGGGTCGTGTGGCTTTACACTGACCGTGTATTGGTCCATGGAGTGACACTTGGCCGAGAAACAAACCCCACACCAAGACCAAGTCACTGCCTCCCAGACGGACCCCCAAATGGACCGTTTGAGGTCTCACGGACCGTGGGGTGGTCCGTGGGACTTCACTTGGTCCATGGGTTGGTTCCAGGCCATTCTGAACTCACTGGACCCCCACACGGACCGTGGACCCTTACACTGTCCGTGGTCCTAGCCTTGGGCCATTTTCAGGGCCTATTCCCATCGTCTTCCGAATTTCAGGTAGTCTCACTATTTTGGCCATAACTTCCTCATACAAACTCTGAATTGAGTGAAGCCAGTTGCGTTGCGAAAATAACTCAAAGAGATTCAATTTTATATTTAGTATCCCACACGGTTCAACCCTCATCAAACGTTATGTTCCCTTAAAGTGTACTGCTCAAATGGCCCCTCTAGGCCACCAAATGATCCATTTTGCATTCGGCCACATAAACTCAACCCGTGGCTACCAAAACTCAACCATGACCAGTATAACATCATACAAGACCAACCATAAGAAGTTTAAATTTTTTTGGGTCGTTACATCATCTCCCCTTGGGAACATTTGTCCTCGAATGAGCTAAGACTACGGCTTAAGGACATTAATCACAAAACAAGAGACATGCTAACCCAAAACTCAAAAGATCATGCATCATATGAAAAATCTTTCAAAACTCATGTTAAAACATCATTTAAATCATTTTCGTGCTCATGAATGCTTGCCATGTCATGAAACTCAAGAAACAAAGAATTAGGACAAATGAAAGATAGAACCTAGTATTGAGTAGATTGGAAGAGGTAAGGAAATAACTCCGTCAAAATCATACATTTCAAGTTCTATAAGATCACCGGGGAACACTTTATGCAACACCGACACGGTACAACCCCTATACACTTTCCGGGCCACAGTAGAATCACCCACAGAAGTATACACCGAATAAGGTTCCCTCAAGGTTTCGGATCTCACACCAAATTTAATAGCCAACAAAGGAGTCACAAAAGACAAATTTGCACCCGGATCAAGTAAAGCATAAGCATCAAAGTTAAAGATTGTCAACATACCCGTTACAACGTCCGGAGCTTCTTCTGCCTCTTAATGATCATGGAGAGCATAGAACCAGTTGTTCCTAGGAGCACCATCAACCGGAGCCTTTGGCGGCCCTTGACTACCGAGAGCCACTTGATCCTTCTTGGCACCCCTTGGACATTCAAAAACCTTGTGGTCCAAGCCATCACACCCATAGCAAGCACCCGATGCCCTTCTAAAATCACCCAAGTGGTGCTTACCACATTTTCCACAAAGAGGAATTCAGGGACCACCCCCAACTTGTGCCCTAGGAAGAGGCACACTCGGATTGGCAATTCTCATGTTAGAACCTTGGCCTTGGTGAAACCGACCAAAACCACCACCCTTAGAGTTGGAGAACCCTCCATAAAATCGGGCCCTCTTAGCTTCATGCACCCTATTCTCCTTAAGTTTTTCCCCCTCAATTTGCTAGGCATAAATCATGATCCAAGAGATATCGATGTCACGAATGAGCATAACGGTCCTACACACCTTCACCACCAAGTCTGAAACCCTCGAAATGAACTTGTGTATTCTTGCACGCATAGGAGCATACTTGGAGCGTTTTGTGAACTTGAGAGCATAGTTCTCACGGTTATAGCACCTTGCCGGAGATTGATAAACTTGATCATCTTAGCCTCCCTAAGCTCAAGTGGGAAGAACCGATCAAGGAAGGCCATATTTAATTCCTCTAATCCAACCTTCACATCCATCACCCTCTCAACAAGCCATTGATTATACCATACTTGTGCCACGTCCTTGAGTTGGTAAGGCGCTAACTCCGCCTTTTCCTCCGAACTCACACCCATAATTGCCAACACTTTAGTGATTCATCCACAAACTCTTGAGCATCCTCATCAACCTTAGAGAAATAAAACTCCAGAGGGTTCATACGAGTGAAGTCCCTCACCCTTGAGGCCGGAGTGCCAAAGTTCACCAGATTCACCGGATGGGCTTGGTTGTCCACAGCCTGTACCAACATAGAGACTACATTCCTGAACTTTTCATGGGACACCTGTTCCTCAACCGGTACCCAAGGAGCTAGTTCCTCAACTTCGGGAGCCTGACGGGGAAGGGGAACTCTTCTGGGAGGCATTTTTTGAAAGAGCGACAAACATACCAAAGTTTAGAAAGAGTCATCGTAAGATCTCATGGCACGACATAAGAAAGAAGTGAATTGAGGTAATTCCTAGGACGTCGGAATAGACTTTTGTTCATAGACATGGCACGCATCACACCCATAAACAAGACTCTAATTGACGCGGCATGTTGGACTCCGAGGATCATTACAAACCTAGGACTCTGATATCATCTTTGTCACGACCCGGGTAGGGGGCCTAGATGTGACATGGTGAAGGAGAAACTAAAAGTCCTCGATTAAGCCATCATAGCATCATGACACACATCATCGGTTCGAAAGCGTGGAATCTAAGAACATAACACATAACCTCTAAGGGAATCGGGGTTTTGGACTAAAGCTATGGGGACGTTGTCGGGAGTGGGATAACCATGGATTCATATAGCACATAGAAATTATCTCTAAGGAGACGGGTAAGTGAGATTCAAGCTATGGGGCACACCGGGATTATGAGACTTTCCACATAAACACATAGTCAAATCACAATTCCCAATATTCAAGTCATAAGCATAATCAATAACAATTCTCATAATCAAGGCTAATAAGCATAAATTTCATAAGCATACTATTCAACATATCAAGTCTACGTTCAAGAGTTTAGATTTGTCCAACAAACCTCTACATAGATAAAGCGGGGTCTAGACATAGTTTGAGGCTCACCCCCAATACATAAGTAAAGTAAATAACAAAATAAAACTAGGTGGATAGAAGGTGGATATCACCCTTCAACAAAAGCGCTCACCACTAGTACAAGTCTTCAAGAGTAATCATACATCATTCGGTGGAATGTAGAAGTCATCTCTGACACCTATATGGTTAGAGCATGTAGACAAAAGTATGCATTTGCACAATAAAGTACTAAGTATGCGGTCATGCAAATGCATATGCACATGAGCCTATAGCAACCTACATGGAAAGGGCACATATATAAAAGTGAATATAGGAAAGGACAATATATCAATATGCCATAAATGTCATGATGCATGAAATTCCATAATGCTTAATATAGAGGGGATGGAACCTTAACCGACATCCAAATTCATGTGAGCTACAATATGAACTTGCCCAATAAAAGCCCTCCCATAAGATCAAAGGTGATTACTTGCCAAGGGTAATCCATACCACACCTTACATGCCTCCCATTTCGGCTTGTTGGCCATCTTCTTTACGGGTCTCCCATTTCGGAAGGATTTACATAGCATAGCATATCATATCAAAGCATACCTTACGGGTTTCCCATTTTGGTAGCAACCTATGGAGGCACGTAGTTTTGAGAAAGGAGTGGGACCCTTGGGGATAGCCCACTTACTACTCTAATCCTTATCGGTACTAAGTCATCATCCCACAAGAATACTTATACATATACATATACATACTTTTAAAATGGAAACTTGACACTTGAACTTCAAATCATGCATACTTGGGCTTAGGAACCAAACATACTTTCAAAATACTCTTATGCATACTTAACGAGAATTAAACATAGTTTATAGTCATTCATCATGGGCTAAAAAGCCAAACAATCTTTCATGTCATACTTCATGCATAAAAGTAGCTCCATTCATATCATATCATATCATATTGGTGCAAGCACCCATGCTGCTCAAAGAGCTATAACATAGACTTAGTGTGATCACAACTTAGCCTTAACCCATACTTGTTCAAAATCATAGTCATAAACATGTTTGGGACTTAGCCCACATCAAAACTTTCATCATAAATCCATGAATCATGCATGTAATGTCATGAGGAACAATATGAATAGCATGGGTATTGGAATTCAACTTCACATTCAATTCAAGAGTAATTCATGAGAAATTTAAGTTAAATCTACCATTAAAACATCATTCAAGTAATACCCATGCATAATTTAAAGGTATAAGGGACATGCATACTTAATCATCATCAACACCATTAAACCTTCATGAAATTTAAGTTTAAATCAACTTTAAAATATCTAATTTCAACAGCACATAATCCCAATCAACTAATTATTTCAAAATTTAAAGAACCCATCCTTAATTGAAAACTTAAAAATCAAATTTAAAGAGGAGTGTTCTTGGTTCTTCAAGGATGAAAGGAAATCCTTGAATCAAAGCCCACATACCTTACTATTACCAAAGGAATTGAAGAATCAAGCAAGCAAGGGTTGTCTTCTCCAAATTTCTTCAAGCCTCAACAATGAAGATCAAGAGAATTTAGGATTTTTCAAAGAGTAATGAGTAGCCTTAGAATGGATGAAAAGGGGTTAGGGTTAGGTTAAGGGGGTTTAGGGGACCTTAGAATGCCTAAAAGGGGCCTAGGGATTAATTAAATTATGAATTAACCATTAATGAAAGGGATAATTAATTTTCACACAGTGCTACACAGTTGAGCTACAGTGAACGTCTACAGGTAAACTGGTCGTACAACTGCCCGTGTACCATGCCTTAGTTTCTGCTTCGGTTTGAACTCTTGGGGACTTTCTGGAACACTTCACGAAGGGGGGTCATGGGCCGTGTAGCTTCACACGGACCGTATACTGGTACGTGGAGACACGCTTGGCCTAGAAACTAACCCCAAACCAAGACCAAATCACTGTTTCCCCAGACGAACCCCCAAACGGACCGTTTGAGGTCTCACGGATCGTGGGGTGGTCCGTGGGACTTTACTTGGTCCATGAGTTGGGTCCAGGCCACCCTGAACTCACTGGACCCCCAAACAGACCCCCACATGTACCGTGGACCCTTACATGGTCCGTGGTTCTAGCCTCGGTCCATTTTCAGGGCCTATTCCCATCATCTTCTGAATTTCAGGCAGTCTCACTATGTTGGCCATAACTTTCTCATACGAACTCCGAATTGAGTGAAACTAGTTGCGTTACGTAGATAACCCAAAGAGATTCAATTTTATATGTAGTATCTGACACGGTTCAACCCTAATCAAAAGTTATGTTCCCTTAAAATGTAATGCTCAAACGGCTTCTCTAGGCTACCAAATGATCTATTTTGCATTCGGCCACTTAATCTCAACCCGTGGCTACCAAAACTCAACCATGACTAGTATAACATCATACAATACCAACCATAAGAAGTTTAAAAAAAATTTGGGTCGTTACACTCAGGTCAGGGTTCAGCCTCAAGATCAATAGCAGGCCCTTAAGGCCCAAGTTCAGGTGGAGCAACCACAAGCAACACTGATTATTGATATTCTACCAGTAGTTGTATTTACTAAGGATGAGAAACGTAAGTATGAGAGGTTTAGAAAGATGGACGAACCTCAATTTCAGGATGGGAAGACCAAGGATTCATATTAGTTTTTGACCACTTGTAGAGAGTTACTTGATGTTTTTGGGTTGGCCGAGACTCATGTCATGCGGCATGTTACACTCCAGCTCTGTGGACCAGCCAGGGAGTGGTGGAGGACTTATTTAGGATCTCTTCCAGTTGGGTCTCCTCGGATGACTTGGGATGCATTTTCTAGTTTTTTTATGATTGATTTGCTCCTTGGAGTCTCTATGAGGAGTGTCGTCTGAGGTTTGAATATTTGAGGTAAGGCACCATGACCATTTCGAAGTATGAGGTTTGCTTTTGTTAGTTGGCCCGTCATGCTATAGATATTATTCTGACAGAGGAGGATAGAGTTTATTAGTATGTGAGAGGGCTATTTTTTCCTATCAAATAATCAGTATTTTGGGTTTCTAGAGATAGAACTTCTTTTTAGTCAATTTTTAGTGCTACCAAGGAGGTGGAGTAAATGTAGAGAGAGGAGTTTGGGGAACCTAAAAGAGTCCATACATCAGGTCAGTACTCGAGCGCTTCATTAGGAGGTAGAGGTATGAACAAAAGAGAAGGTTTGTTTTAGCATCTTAGGGTTCATGCAGCCTTGTTAGATTCAGAGGGAGTATGAGGTTCTTGTGATTCTTATAGCTCAAATCAGAGTTCATTTGGTTCCCTGCAGAGGCTTATGGGCTGGGGTGGTAACAATATCTCTCTTGCTCTATCACAGCAGTGGTCCCCCTAAGATCTTTCTATAGGTATGGATCTCCTGATCATATGATTTGATAGTGCCCTACCTAGACATATTCTTGGCCCCATCATTCTTACTCCATAGCACCGGTCAGAGATTTAGCACCACCAGCCAGAGGTATAGCCCCGCAGACTAGGGGCTAGGGTAGAGGTCAAACTGATAGAGGTGGACGTATCAGTGGTAGAGAAGTAGGTGATATTTCACTCATTTTGGTGGTAGATGGGCAACTTCTATAAGTGGAGGTCAAGGTGTCCATTGCTATGCTTTCCAAGGTAGAGCCAAGGTTGAGGCCTCTGATGCTGTGATCATAGGTATTGTTCTGGTTTTCCATTGCCCTGCATCTGTGGTATTTGACCCTGGCTCTACTTATTCATATATGTATGCTTATTTCTCCTAGGGTTTGAGTTGTGTTGTGATTCCATATCTGTGCCTGTTCATATTTTGACCTCAGTAGGAGAGCTTTTAGTAGTGGATTGGGTGTATCAATTCTTTCTTGTTACTTTGGCTGGCTATAAGACTTGGATATATATGATTATATTGGATATGGTAGATTTTGATGTTATTTTGGGCATGGATTGGCTATCTTTGTATCATGCTATTCTTGATTGTTATACCAAGACCATTACCTTAGCAATGCAAGGTAGATCAGGGATTGAGTGGACAGGTTTGAAGGTGATATCTTATATTAAGGCCCAAAAGTTAATTGATTGGGGGCGTTTAGCTTACTTGGCCTTTATTCGTCATATTGCTGCTGAGTCATCTTCTATGGAGTGTATTCTAGTGGTTGTGAGTCGTCAGATATGTTTTTTACTAATCTATCAAGAATCTCTCTTGATCGGGATATTAATTTTTCTATTGACCTTGAGTCGCACACTAAGCCCATTTCTATCACTCCCTATCAAATGGCTCTAGCTGAGTTAAAGGAGATAAAAGATCAGCTTGCTTTATTCATCCTAGTGTTTCACCCTTGGGTTCCCCAGTATTATTCCTAAAGTAGGATGAATCCATGAGGATGTGTATTGATTATAGACAGTTGAACAAGGTGATTGTCAAGAACAAGTACACGCTTCCTTGAATAGATGATTTATTTGATCAACTTTAGGGAACTACACTATTTTCTAAGATTGACTTGAGGTTTGGGTATCATCAACTTCAGATTTGGCCATCAGATGTTCCCAAGACAACCTTTCAGGCCAGGTATGGCCACTATAAATTTCTTGTTATGTCCTTTGATTTGTCTAATGCCCCTGCAACATTTATGAAGTTGATGAATGGGGTATTTCGGCCGTATCTGGATTAGTTCGTGATTGTGTTCATTGATGACATCTTAATTTATTCCAAGACTAAGGAGGATCATGTGAGGCATTTAAGGATTGTGCTCCAAAGGCTTAGGGAGGAGAAGCTTTATGCAAAATTCTCCAAGTGTGAGTTTTTCTTGAGTTCAGTGGCATTCTTGCGGTACATGGTTTCCGAAGAGGGTATTCGAGTTTACCTAGAAAATATTGAGGTCATTCGGCTTTGGACTTGGCCTACCTCAGCTATAGAGATTTCTAGTTTTATGGGCTTGGTTGGATATTATCGCCATTTTGTATAGGTATCTCTACTATTGCAACTCTACGAACTAGACTTACCCAAAAGAACATGGTATTTCATTGGTCCAATAAATTTGAAGAGAGCTTTAAAAAGCTCAAGTTATTGTTGAATATAGCCCCTATTTTGACATTGCCAGAGGAGGGTGTTAATTTCACCATTTATTGTGATACTTTGGGACTGGGGTTAGGTAATGTGTTGATGTAGAAAGGGAAAGTTATCATTTATGTTTCTAGACTGTTGAAGGCCCATGAGAAAAACTACCCTACTCGTGATTTGCAGTTAGCTTTGGTTGTGTTTGTGTTGAAGTAGTGGAATCACTATCTATATGGAGTCCATTGTGAGATCTTTACTGACCATCGCAACCTACAGTATATCTTCAGTCAGTGGGATCTAAATCTGAGACAAAGAAAGTAGATTGAGCTTCAAAAAGACTATGACTTGACTATTCTCTATCATCCTAGGAAGGACAATATTAATGTGGTGGCCGATGCATTGAGTAGGAAGGCTTCAAACATAGGGAGTCTAGCATCTATCCAGGTTGAGGAACGACCGTTGGCTAGAGATGTTCCATGATTGGACAATGGGTTGGTGAGAATACAAATGTCAGAGCAGGGTAGAATGCTTACTTCTATTGAGGCTCACTCATCTTTGATGGATCATATTCGTGAGAGATAATTTGAGGATAAGAATTTATGTATTATCTAGGATAAAGTGACTAGAGGTGAAGCTAGAGAAGTGGTGTTTGAATCTGATGGTGTTTTAAAGATTAGGAGTTGTATTTGTGTGCCCAAGGTGGGTGATTCGATTTGATTAGATTGATACTTGAGGAGGCTCATTGTGCTAGATATTCTATTCATCCATGGACAATGAAGATGTACCATGATTTGAGTCAGCATTATTAGTGGTCCAGTATAAAGAGAGATATGTCCAAGTTTGTAGCTAGGTGTTTGACATGTCAACAAGTCAAGTGTTAGCACTTGAGGCCAGGTGAGGAGCTTCAGAGGATGCCCATTCCCGAGTGAAAGTGGGAACACATTATCATAGACATTGTAGTTGTCTTACCTCCTAAAGTCGAGGGTTTTGATTCTATTTGGATAGTGGTGGATCGATTGACCAAGTCCCTCCACTTTATTCCGGTTAAAGTGAGGTATACAACTGAAAGACTAGCCCAGCTTTATATCAGTTAGATTGTGAGACTTCACGGAGTCCCGATGTCCATTGCATTGGATCATGGGTCATTGTTTACTTCACATTTTTGGAGGGTCTTACAACATGGTTTGGACACCCATTTGGATCTGAGTACATCTTTTCACCCCAGAACGATGGCCAGTTCGAGAAGATCATTTAGGTGTTAGAGGATATACTTCGGGACTATGTTATTGATTTTGGTGCTAGATGGGATCATCACTTAGCCTTGGCAGAGTTTTCGTACAATAACAATTATCATTCCGAAATTCAGATGGCTCCCTTTGAGGCCTTGTATGGTCGGAGATGTAGATCTCCCATCAAATGGTTTGACTCAGTAGCGGTGGTGATTATAGATATTGATATGTTGAGGGATGACTTAGAGCAAGTGCAGCTAATTCAGAGTAGGTTGGTGACTCTGGAGCTATGTTGATAGATGGGTTCGACCTTTAGAGTTCATGGTTTGCTACATGGTTTGGTTGAAGGTCTCACCTTTGAAGGGTATATAAGATTCAAAAAAAAGTACAAGCTCAGTCTGAGGTTCATTGGTCCTTTGGGATCCTTGATAGAGTGGGAGAGATAGCTTATAGACTTGTTTTGCAACCCAACCCATCTTTGGTCCATCCTAGGTTCCATATTTTGATGTTGTGGCATTACATGTTTCATGTTGCAGTATTAAATTCCGATTGTGTCTCATGTGATTTATGTGGATTCAGTTGAGTTGAGCCCTAATTTGACCATTGAGGAGCAGTCGATGGCCATTTTAGACAGGCAAGTGAGAAAGTTGAGGACTAACAAGATCGCTTCAGTAAAGATCCAGTGGAGCCATAGGCCCAAGAGTGAGGTTACATAGGAGATAGAGTCTGATATGTGTGCCCGATACCCTCATTTATTTAAGCCTTCAGGTATGCCCCTTATCTCATGTTGGAGGATGGACATTGTTTTTAGTAGTGAATGATGTAATGACCTCAAAAGTCATTTTTGGCATTTTTGACCAAATTACCATTTTGTCTTTCCCAAATTTTGCCTTGGATCATTTTTGGTTGAGTCTAAAAGTTGGATTTTAAAAATCTTGTAAAAAGTTAGAGTTTTGCTAAAGAATGAGATTTTAAAGGGTTAAAGTTAGAAATTTTGAGTTTTGTGGTCATTTTGAGTTTCAAGTGTAAGAATTTGATTTCATATATTTTGGAATACCAAATCTGGTTTAGGAGAATTTGTAGAATGAAATTAGGAATTAAAACAAAGATTTTGGACCCAAAGTTATAATTTTAGTTGATTTTGGATCATAGGTTTGACTTTGGTCAACATTCGAAGTTTGAAAGCTCGAATCAAAATTCCAACAGTTCCAATAATTTTTGGTAATAAAACTAATGCTAGAAATGGATTCGCTGTAATTTTTAGAGCTTTCGAGATTATTTTGACTTTTTGAGTCCTAAACTAGTTTAAATGATCTTTGTCAAGTTCTGGGCCAAGGAGGTTCTGAATTCAAATTCTGATGGTTTCATTGAGTCCGTAACGTCAGTTTTGGTAAGGTTTCATATTTGGTTTGTGTTCACGGAGTTCTGAATGAATCCCAAATGTCCATTGTGTTTTGTTGTGTTGTACAAGTGTTGTTTCTGGTGCAGACTAGTTGCTACTCAGCCTTCGCGGGGTCCCCACCATGCTCGCGGAGTGTAGTGTGTCTGAACCTCCACATTCATGGAGCACGTGGTACCTTCACTCCACGTTCATGGAGCTTTAATGCTTCCTATTCTCCACGTTCGCAAAACATTATTTACCCCCAAAATTGTGAGACATTTTAAGTGACAGGTTTAGACTTTTTTCTTCTATTTTAAATATACCAAGCTTCACTTTAGAGAGGAACTTCAAGATTTTTCAAGGCAAATCGAATGGGTAACTATTTTCTAACCTATTACTTCAATTTACATTGATTAAATTATGTTTTTAACTTATAATTTTGGTATTTTAATCGGAGAATTTGGGGATTTTTTGGACTTTGATTTCTAATCTTAAATTGATGATTTCTCCCTCATTTAACTTCAGTTTCAAAATGTTTTTCACCATTGAACTCCTTATTACTTGGGGAACATTTTAGTGTATTAATTTTTAGATTTCGGCTACTTTTTCCAGCATGAGATTTTTGACCATTTTTTCCTTTTCATCATAATTGATTGATTTTAGTGTCTAGAGATTCTTTATGTGATTGTAATGATATATTTGAATAGATTTGGATGATTCGGAGTATCGTAGAAAGAGAAAGGCTTTGGATTTGACTTGATTCAAGACTTTATCTAAGGCAAGTGGACTTCTAACCTTTTGATAAGTATGATTGAACCTTGTATACTCTTATGTGTATAGAATTGAATACTTGGGGGTAGAATATATCCTTGTAGGCTTTGATCATGAGATTTCGGATTAGGTAATTGTTCATATGGTGAAATTTTGACTTGTAAATTAATTGTGGATTCATGATACATGGAATTTGTGCATTAATTGATGTGCATATTGGAATTGTAATGAGGTTGGGATTATGTTGTGAATACTTGTGTACTTGTGAGTTACTCGGTTTTGATTGTTGAGATACATGATTCATATGGACATCTTGTATAATACATTGCCATGAATATGTCTATTGTGCATTTATTATTTGCTTGCTTGATTATCCAAAAGAAATTAAAAGTCAAAGCGAAATGGTTCATGCTAGACAAAAAGAAAGAAAAATAAGAAATAAAAAGTTGACGAAAAATGGTTCTAGTTAGATATCAAAATAAATGTCAAAGGAAAATGGTTTCGACGAATACGTGGTCTATGTGTATCCTCCATGGGTTTCGGTCTGATGCAATCGACAGATGTGTATCGTAGGACAAACATGCATCTCAATTACTTGACATTGAATCGTATTATTTACATCTCATGGCATTCACTCTATCTCATATGACTCTTGATTTCTATTATTATATGAATTGATTACGACACTAGATATCTTTTATATCATTTGATTTGTGTATAACTAGACCATTTGAGATGTGATGCTATGTGATGAGTATAACTATATCCTTGTGATTTCTCTATATAGTATACATTGTGCTGGGACTTTTCTGAGTGCAGGTAGTCCAGCGGTATATGGTTGGGTGTTAAGGAGTACGTGTGTTCTTTATTGGTTTACTTTGGGTTAGTTTCTATTTTTCGGAGTACCCTGTTGTTTGGTGCTCACCACTTGCTACATCTTTTAGGTTGTGAGCCCGATCCTCCTTGCTAGTCGAGCATTGGATCTTTCGAGAGGTAGCTTGCTTATCCCTTTGGCAGACCTTCAGAGATTCTACTTTTATATTTTTTTCTATTTGAGAACTAGACATTGAGACATGTATTTCATTTGAGTATTTTGTATATAGAGGCTTGTACAAGTTACACCAGTTATGGGATGGTTATAATTTTTAATTTCTTTTCCTAACTATTTTATTAGACTGTTTATCTTCCACTTTTATCATTATTATGAGTTATCTAGATTTTGGCTTTACTCCCCTTGGTGGTTTAGGTAACTGGCATCACTCTTTACTTTTGGGTCGTGACATATACGGTTTGACGAGACCCACATGGGTTCTACCTGGTACCTTTAGCTTGGTAGATATGTACGATCGGCTATTCAATAGTCGTGATTCTACCCCACACATTACATTAATTTCATTTGCACTGCATCATTATTTAAACATGTTATTCTTGTCTGTCCTTGTTTATATATATATATATATATATATATATATAAATTGTGTACTAACCTCTTTGTTGCAGTTGGAAGGGTTCTTAGTTATTACATGCTTATCCGATTTCTCTTCCCAGTCGGCTGAACCTACTGAGTACATTTTAGTGTACTCACTCCTACAAGTTTCCTCTCTGCAGACCGAGCACGGGGACCCCTGCATGGTAGTTGATTTCACTTTTGTAGAGTTCTCCTATCTTTTCGCAGATCACAATAGTAAGGCTTAGACTATGATTCATCATTGTACTATTGAGACTTTTCTAGTTGTATTTCATACCAGACTTTGTATTTGTTTTATCAGGCATCCTTGCATTCAATCTTTCATACTATTTAAAATCTCTTGCACTCATGATTCCAGGTTTTGGGATTTTAATCTTAGTGTTGTGGTTATTTTATTTTAGTCTTCCCTCCTTTATTTACATTTTGGTTTTGGATCGTGACAAATTCAGTCTAGTTGGATGTTGAGGAGTCAGTTGTTATTTTAGTCAGAGATGTCATACAGCTTCACTTCAGAGCCATTCTATGGTTAATGTATAGTGGAGGTAATGTACAGTCGAGGATTCTATCTGGGAGATCGAGTGTGACATGCGGGAGAAGTATCCCAACTTATTTGAACCCATATCTATATCTTTATCTTACTTTTGTGGATGAAAGTTCTTTTAGTAGTGTATATTGTTATGACCATCTAGGTCATTTTTGTGTTTCTACCTTCTTTTCCTTAGTTATGTCACACACCAAAAGAAGGGGAGGCACGACTGGCACTCGATACCACCATTGGCCGAGTAAGCCACTAAACATACTAGTTAATTAAACTAAGGGCCAAAATATCGGGCAACATAACATCTGAAAAACTAAGCCTGGACTATTTGGGTCATAACCTACTTAACAATAAACCAAGCACATAAGGATAGGTAAACAAAAATGATAAAGTACTGGCTAGCCGACAAGGCTGCAACAACAGAGGTACAGTCATATACTACATATATACATACTAATCCCATGATTGGAGATTGAAATGTGTAAAAAAAAAACCAAACCAAAATAGCATGTCCACAATAGCCTCTAAGAGTGTCACTGACGTTGCCGAGATAGTGCCCCGACTATACCCAACTGTACAACAAAAAGTAAGAATAGTGTGAAAGCTCTAGGAAAAGGTGGAGCGTACCAACTCACAGCTGAACTGGACTCCTAGTGGAGGGGTCGATCAGAGTCCCTACCTGAACTTACATGTATAAAATAAAATACAGCATCCCTAGGCAATATGATGTTAGTACAAATAAATATGTACTGGTATGCAAGGCAGAAAGTAAAACCATAAATAACTGTAGTAAAAAGAATAATAGAAATATCACCTGTGACCAAAACTCAAGTAACCTTAATGACTAACACTCAACTTCCTAGTGATGAAATATGCATGGTATGCTCGAGTAATCGCATGTCGTGAATACATATATATAGATGCAAATGCCTGATATACCAATCAAATGCTAGCAATAGAGGTCTTTTCCGGGAGCAACCTGTCACCATATTTTCCAATCTGTGGCCATCCGTATCATATACATATAAATAGTCAGTTGGAAAAATAGGCTCAATACCTCCGATTATAGCTTGAATTCCATGCATAACGTGCAATATATGATATGAATGCACATAGTTAGCCATAACATGAATTCATCCAATCTTGGCTCATTGGTACACTTATCCTCATAACATCATAATCATTGTCATAGCATATAGACATGACTCGTGGGGTCTTACATACCTTTTAAATACATTTGGGGAACATAAATGAACATTTAGAAGAAGGCCTTAACTCTTAAAAGATTCATAAAGATGTTTTACATAATGCTTATACTTAGTTTTGTGTCACTTAGTAAAAGGGAGTATTTAAAAAGAATAAAATGCCTTTATAGTTTAATTAGGAGTGTTATACTAGAGATTATAGGAGCCCCAAAATAACTACCTGAATAAACCAGCTGCAAACATACAATAATCAGCAAGAACACCACTTTTTCATAGTCCAAAAACACATCCCCAAACACAGCTAATAAGAGGAAAAAACAATTGCAAAGCATAAGACACTCATTTCTAGGCACGCTGGCAAATTTTAACGATAAAAAATGCAAAGAACTTACCTAAATTGCTTAGGAACCTGGTGGGAGCTTTTTCGTTAGTTTGTGAACTGTTTGGGGAAAAATAGGTCTATTTCCCACTTTAAAACATCAATTTAGGCGACATCTATGAGGGTTTGACCTGACCCGATCCATGACCCAGTTTTCTGCTCAGGCAGTCATGGTAAAATCCTTATAACTTATGATTCTGAAATTATATTGATGCGCGGTTTTATGTGTTTAAAACTAGACTTGTAGACCTTCAATTTGATAGGTTATGTACCTTTTAACTCTTTATAGTTTGGGAGATATGGTCTGATATATTTGACCCTAATTTAAGAAGAATTTCTTAAAGAAGCTTATAGTAACTTTGACAACCTTAATCTTGCAACTTCCTTGACTACAAAACTTAATATATGAACTTTGGGCTATTAAAATACCACTTAATAATCCATTATTATCAAATTATGCACTCTTAGTCTTATTCGAGAGGTGAAACTGAATTTAAACCTTTTGAAAAGGGCAGGGTGCCATTCAGACTATTTCTTTAATCCCAAATGTGTATTTAGGGGATTTCTTTTACTTAAAACTTTAAGTTCTTGATATTGACACTAATTTTTGGCTTTATTATCCTTAGGTGCTATCCAAAATCATATATTCCTTACATGACATTCAACACTATGTATATTATGGAGGACAAGAAACACGGGGTCTCACAATCTCCCCCCTTAAAAATATTCATCCGCGAATGTGTCAAGACAACACTTTGGTTGAATTACTATCTACGAAAATGTTTTTTTTTTTTAGGATATACCTGTTATCCTTCTAACCCATAACTCCTCCAAAGTTTTAAAAATTTAAGTTACTATAAAAAGATAACTGCCAACTTTTGGAATACGACTCACCTTAAGTTGTAAATAGATGGGGGTGCTTATTTATCTTCTCCTCTTCGGCTTCTCAAGTCATCTCCTCAATATTTTTGTTCTACCACAATACTTTCATGAAGGCCACTTTTTTATTCTGAAGCTTCCTGACTTTTCGATCTAAAATAGCCACTGGTACTTCTTCATAAGAAAAGTCTTCAGAAATGTGGATATCCTCATAGTGAGGAATACACGAAGGATATTTAATGCACTTCCATAACAAAAATACATGAAATACTGAATATAATGCCCCTAATTCTAAAGGTAAATCAAGCTCGTATGTCACCTTGCCAATTTTGCGAAGGCGTTTTGTGATTTAGGCACTAGTATCAATTTAATGCCTCTTGCAATATTCAAGAAGTTATTCTTGGGATCCCCTACTCCAACAAGCATGTAGTTGTTGATGGCTGACAGGATGGTAAAGAAGCTTTTTGGCATACTTTACGATGTGCTAGTTAAAGTGGAAAATTTTATATTCCCTGCAGACTTCGTGATCCTGGATTGCGAGGTTGACTTCAATTCCCCAATCATCTTGTGAAGACCCTTCCTAACCATTGGATGTGCACCAGTGGGCATGAAGTTGGGTCAACCCAAATTTAAATACAGTAATGATGAGATCTTGTTCAATGTCTGCCAGTATACATAAAAAATTGATAATCTAAAAGTGTCTTTGTATTTGAGAGTGTTGATGAGGTGCAACCAGAGGTACCAATTAAGGAAAGACTGGTTGTCGAGACTCTGGAAGTCATTTTAATGAACTTCGAGACTGATGGTATCCCAGACTATGATGAGACAGTAACAGCTCTGGGGGCATCTAGTTTTATTAGGCATCCAGCTAAGCTTGAGTTGGACTTAAAGAATCGAGAGCCGCCACGTGCTAAACCATCCATTGAGCAGCCACCAATGATGGAGTTGAAAGCTCTTCTAGCCTATCTAACGTATGTGTTTTTGGGTACTAACAATACTTTGCTAATTATTGTGGCTTCAGATCTTAAGGACGAATAGGTAGAAGCATTAGTAGTGGTGCTTAAGTGATTCAAAAAGGCTATTGGATAGACAATTGTGTACATCATTGGCATCCCATCAGACGTAGGTACTCATAAGATTCAACAGGTTTAGAACTATAAACCGAGTATTGAACACCAAAGATGTCTCAACCCTTTGATGTAAGAGGTTATGCAATAAATCATTAAGTGGTTAGATGTGGGTATGATATATCTGATTGTTGACAATGAATGGGTGAGTCCTGTACAATGTGTTCCAAAAAATTAAGGTATCACTATGGTCCCAAATGCTAGCAATGAGTTGATTTCCATGAGGCCAGTCACAGGATGGAGGGTTTGCATAGATTATCGCAAACTTAATGCATCAACATAAAAGGATCACTTCCCTATGTTATTCATGGATCAAATGCAAGATCGTTTGGAAGGAAAAGGTTGGTACTGTTTTCTCGATAAGTATTCATGTTACAACCAGATTTCCATTGCTATAGAGGACCAAGAAAAGACTATATTTACATGTCCTTATGGAACCTTCACACTTAAAAACATGCCAATCGGATTGTGTAATTCATTGGCCATATTTTAGAGATGTATGATGTCTATTTTCTCAGATATGATAGAGGATACGATTGAGGTATTCATGGAGGAATTTAGTATGGTTGGAGACTCATTTGAAGATTGTTTAAAGTATTTACAGGGTGTGCTCCACAGATGTGAAGAATGTCATCTTGTTCTAAACTAGGAAAAATGTCACTTTATGGTAAATAAAAGCAAAGTATTGGGGAAAAAGATCTCCATCAAGGGTATTGAGGTGGATAGAGCCAAGGTTGAGGTTATTAAGAAGCTTTCTCTACCTATCTCTGTCAAAGGTATGAGAAGTTTCTTGGGTAATGCAGGATTCTACAAATGGTTTATAAAGGACTTCTCAAATATTGTACATCCCTTGTGCAAGCTACTTGAGAAGGATACTAAATTTGTGTTTGATGATACATGTCTTAAGGCATTTGAAGGATTAAAGCAAAAGTTGATATCGAAACCTATAATAGTTACTCCAGACTAGAGGTTGAGAAGGGTTACACTTGGTGTAGTGTTGGGAGAGCACATAAAGAAGATACTACATTTCATATACTATGCTAATAAGGCCCTGAATGCAGCATAGAAAAATTACACTATCACCTAGTAGGAGTTACTTGCAGTGGTCTTTGCATTCGAAAAGTTCAAGTCATGCCTTTTGGGGACCAAAGTCATTAAGCATACCACTAGTCAACATTATGATACTTAATGGTGAAGAAGAAAGCAAAATCGAGATTAATTTGATAGGTACTTCTTTTTCAAGAGTTTGATTTTGAAGTGATTGACATAAAAGGGACACAAAATCAGGTTGCAGACCATCTATCCAGACTTGAGGATGAGGCCAGGGAAAAGTTCAACAATGGGGTGGAAATTGATGATTCGTTCCCTAAAAAGAGAGTTATTAGCAGCATCTCATGATCTGATAGCATAGTTGCGAACTACCTTGTCAGTGATTTCATGCCACCAAATTTGACTTCTCACTAGCATCATAAGTTTATGTCTGATGTGAAGAAGTTTTTGTGGGATAAATCATCTTTATTTCATATATGTGTAGATGGGATTATTCATTACTGCATTCTAGAGGTTGAGATAATGAGCATTTTGGAGGCTTGTCATTCATTATTAGTTGGTAGGCACTATAGTGGAATCAAGACAAAACATAAGATCTTACAATATGGCTACTACTGGCCAACTATCCACCAAGATGCCTATGACTATGCTAAATCTTGTGATAAGTGCCAAAGAAAAGGTGGTGTTTCTCGAAAGCATGAGCTCCCACTAAACCCTATCATGGTAATTGAGTTATTCGACATTTGGGGGATAGACTTCATGGGACCGGGCATCAGTTCTTATGGGAACAAGTATATCATGGTTACTGATGACTATGTCTCTAAATAGGTGGAAATAGTTGTTCTTCCTAACAATAAAGGAAAAAGTGTCATAGCATTCCTCAAGAGAAATATTTTCTCTCGGTTTGGCATTCCTCGGGCGATTATCAGGGATGGGGGTTCCTATTTTTGCAATAGATTATTCAGATCTCTTCTTAAAAAATATGAGGTGAAGCATAACATGGAAACACCTTACCATCCATAGACTAGTGGGCAGGTAGAGGTGTCTAACAGGGAGATTACAGATCCTATCTAAGACTTTGAATGCAAACTAGGCAGATTGGTCGCGAAAACTTGATGATGTATTATGATCATACTGGACACCATTCAAAAGTCTAATAGGTTTATCTTTGGTAAAGCGTGTCATTTACCTGATGAGCTTGAGCATAAGGTGATATAGGCTCTCAAGAAGCAGAATCTAGATTGAGATGATGTGGCGAATTCAAGGTTAAGCCAACTCAGCGAACTTGACGAATTTCATATGAGGGCATATGAAAGCTCATCCCTGTACAAGCAAAGGATGAAGTTGTAACATGATTGTTGCATTGAGCAGTGCTAGTTTGTAGCAGGAGACTTGGTTCTATTATATAACTCTAGGTTAAAGTTATTTCCTGGAAATCTCAAGTCCAAATGGTTGGGTACATTTAAATTTACATGTGTTTTCAACCATGGAATTGTCGAGTTGGAAAAACAATAGCACGAGGTTTAAAGTAAATGGCCAAAGGGTTAAACAATACCTTAGCAATGTTGAGAAAGTGCAGACAGTGGTAGCATGGGCACTTGGTGAAGTCTGAGTAACCAAGTGGTTTGTGTCGTGCCACGACACTAAGTCGGGTGCTACTTGGGAGGTAACCCAAGCACACCGGTACTTAGGCGCTTAGGTATGTTCTTTTTTATGCATGTGATTTACTTTGATAATTTTTTTTTGCATTGAGGACAATGCAAAACCTTTTTGATGAGGTGTAGGTAATTATAAGTCTTGGCGAGTTTTGAGTAACCATGGCCTATAACTATCTCAATTTTTGAGTCTGAGGGGTTTTCTTGCCTATGTTCTTTCCTTAAGGGCATTTACTTTCTATTGAACTGACATGTTTAGGATGTATAAGTAGCATTAGTAGCATATTGTACTGGTATCTATGGCATATGTTAGTTTTTGTTGAAAAATGATACCTCTCAGTTGTTTTATTAGGTAGTTTGATGACAACTATGGGAAATCAATGTTTAATAGTGTTTGTGCTGACAAGTTGGGCTTAATTGTGATAAAATGCATGATTTTAGAGTTTATGTTGACGTTGTAATCGTTTCCATGTGTTTGTGAGTGTCATTGCATGATTCTTATACTGTGTTTAAATCTAGAACTTGCCTTGTTACTTTGACTGAGACTGTAGATTAGTTGGTTAGGAAAGGATCTTAGACTATTATTCATATTAGTCCACTTAGCCTAAATTGACCGACCAAATGCATTGTGTATCCCTTGTTCCTAATTTTGAGCCTTACATAGACCCTTTCTTTGTAAATACCTCAGTAACCAAGCCTTTTTGTCTGTGAAATCCTGAATTTGGCTCTGGTTCTTCCTTGAATATTATGCACCTCGACTCAGGCTAAAAGCCTATGTTAAGGGTGGTTACCCAAAAAGTGGCCCTAGTTTAAAGGTTGGATATTGTGCACCCAACTCAAGCCAAAATCCTAAGTTGAAGATGGTTATTGCAAAGGAATCACACCAAACGGGAAAGGAAACATAAGAGTACAATGAAAAAGGGAAAATTGGGCTACGGGTGCAAGAAAAATAAATGGATGCCTAAAATAATGATCTTAAAAGAATAAGAATATGAAAAACAAAGAGGCAATGCACTAAAAAATATTAAGCATAAAGCACCCAAGGAGGTTTGAAATAGGAAAAATGAGTTGAAAATACTAGTGTTGGTGAGGGAAAAAGTGTGAAATAAAGCAGTGTCAAGAAGGGTCATTAGTCACTATTTTCCAAAAACATCATACCAAAGCCCCCTGAGCCTACGTTACAAGCCAAGAAAGTCCTAAAGTGATCCTCGTCCAAGTAGTTGAAGGTCATAGTCATGAGTATAAGAGCAAGTCTATGGTGTTGTGCACAGTGTTTGGATATATTTGGGAGTGTGTCACGACCCGAGAGTAGGGACTAAGTGTGACATGGTGAAGGAGAACCCAAAAGTCTTCGATCAAGCCATCATAGCATCATCACACACATCATCAGTTCGGAAGCGCGTATATTAAATAATTAGCCCATAAGTCTAGGGGATTCCGAGGCTTTGGACTAAAGCATGGGGATGTTGCCAGGAATGGGATAAGCATGAATCACATAGCACATAGCAATTACGTTCTAAGGGACGGGTAAGTATGACTCAAGCTATGAGGGCAAGCAGGGTTAGGGACTTTCCACATAAGCACATTCCCAATCAAAACGTATCATAATAGAATAAGAGAAAACGAAAGCATAACATAATATACCATCACTTAACATAGATAGCCATATCATTACAAATAACACATACCATAACGTACAATAGAGTTTGATATGTCCAACAATGCCTCTACATAAGATAAGATGGGGCCTCGACATATTTCGAGCTCACCCTTAAGTCATAAAGTAAAGGAACATAAAATAAAGACAAGGTTGATGAAAGTGGGTGTTTTCCTTGGAGTATAGCTCACCACAAGTATTAACTTCAAGAAATCTCATTTAGCCATCTAACGGGGATGAAAGTCAACTTTGGTCACTACATGGTTAGAGCATGTAGAAGAAGAGTATGGGTTAGCACATAATAATGCAATATGCGGGCATGTGATGCATATGAACATGATCCTACCACAAGTTAGATGACAAGGGCACATACATAGAAGGAGAATATAGGAAAGGATAGTATATCAATATGCCATGAAATCCATGATGCATAAAATTCCATAATGCTTATAGTATAGGGGATGATACCATAACCAACATCCAAACTCATATGAGCTACAACATAAACTTGTCTGATGAGGCCTCCCATTAGATGAGAGAATATTACTTGCCAAAGGTAACCTACACCACACCTTACGACCCAGTCATTTTCATGTGATGGTCACCTTCCTTACGACCTGGTCATTTTGGAAGGATTTTCATAACATATCATATCATAGCAGACCTTACGGTACCACCCATTTCAGTTGCATAACCTATGTTGGCGCATAGTTGAGAGAAAGGAGTGGGACGCTTGGGGATAGCCCACTTACTACTCCAATCCCACTCGGTGCTAAGTTGTCATCCCACAAGAATACGTATACAGATACATGCCTTTAAAATAGAATGGAAACACTTGACATCATACCATTCATAATTAGGCTTAAAGTCCAAATCACTTGTTTCATATTCATGCATACGTGACTAAAATGTCAACATATTTCATATTCATACTTCATTGGGCTAAAAAGCCAAATACGTTTTCATGTCAAACTTCATGTATCAGAGTAGCTCCATACTTGTAAAATCATATTGGTGTAAACACCCATAGTTGCTTAAAGAGTCATATCATAGATATTATGTGATCACATTCTTTTCATAACCCATACTTGTTCAAATCATAGTCATAAATACATTTGAGACTTAGCCCACCTCATATCCTTCTTGAAATCCATGTTCATTCATGCAAATGCCATGATTGATAATGAGAATAGCATGGGTAACTAGAATTCATAATTTAAACCTAAATTAAGAAGAATCCATAAGAAATTCAAGGTTAAATGAACAATTAAATCTCAATTTGGCACTACCCATGCAAGGATTAAAGAGTAAGGGGACATGCATACTTGTACCTTCCTTAAATTAAAGGAATTCATCAATTAAGGGCTTAATTCATCTTGAAATCATTAAATAAGAATAGCCCACACTTCAATTTCACTAAATCATTCTTAACTTAAAAGACCCATTTCAAGAAAAAATCATAATTCATCAAAATTTGAGAAAAAGATTTTTGGGTCTTCATGGTTGAAAGAGAAACCATGAATCAAACCCACATACCTTGAATTTAACAAGAAGATTGAGAAGATTTTGATGAAGACTAGAGTTTTCCCCAATTTCAAGTTTGGTCTTCAATGGAAGATGAGAGAAAATTGGGAGAATTTGGGAGAGGAATTGAGAGCTTTAATGAATTAAAAGGGTTTAGGGTTCAATTTAGCGGTTTTAGGAGAGTTTAAGAAGGCTAAAACAACCCTAGGAATAATTAAAATTACCATTTAACCATTAATGAAACAGAGAAGATAATTGGAACAGTCACTGACGAAAGCACCCACACGGTCCGTGTAGTGGCTCACGGATCGTGAACCCTACCGTGTGGCCTAACTTGGTTCATGCCTTGGCTTGGAATCTTGGAAGACTTTCTGGATCACTCCACGACAGGACTCACGGTCCGTAAAGTTACACACGGACCGTACACTTTTCCGTGGAGCCTTACTTGGTCCGGAGTCCTGGCCCTGGGGTCTATGAAGTCTCCGGACCACTCCACGAAGGCCTCTCATGGACCGTGATGCATCACACGGATCGTGAAGTGGTCCGTGGAGCTTTACTTGACCTGGGGCCTTGGTCGAACACCCATGAAACACACTAGATCAGTCCACGGAGGGGCTCACGGGTCGTGAGCCTCCACGCGACCCGTGGTACCTCCCAGAAGGCAGTGCCTTAGTCCCAAAACAGCTTCCCTTTTTCCAGAACATTTCCGTGCATTGGTAGTCTCACTAAA
>JBCEWC010005740.1:0-24356 GCA_038996855.1 Solanum aculeatissimum | reverse complement strand
CTTATTTCACACATAGTACAGTTTGCCTTACATATTTAGTACATTATCTCGTACTGACGTCCCTCTTGGGGGACCTGGATTTCTTATTGCCCGTATAGGAGCTAGTAGATCTCCCCATTAGAATTACAGGATACCCAGCTTCTGTTATTGGGCTCCAGATTGCTTCGAAGTTCTATGTGTTTAGAGCTTACATTTTGGATTGTATAGTAGTTGGTGCTGAGGCGGGGCCTATCTCGACCCTCATCAGACAGTTCTTATCGAGAGGCTTTGTAGACTGTGTAAAGTAAAGTGTGTCAAGTCTTGTATTTTGGGCATCATGGCTCCAACGACTTAGTCATATGTATTTTCTTTTAGCTTGTTATTACTTTCTATTTTCCTAGAAGCATGTTGAGTGTGGAAATACCTTATAATGTTCCTAGATAGTGTGATTACAGGTTGGTTCTCCCGAGCCTTATCGGTAATGGGTGCCAGTCCGCCTTAATGGAATTTTGGGCGTGACAATTAGTAACAAATGGAGTAATGTAAAATACAGTGGAACTCCGGTCCAATAAAACATACACATCATAATCATAAAACCTTTAACGTAATAGTGACAATATCGGGTGCCTCATCCACCTCTCGCCTCTCTTGAAGATCATAGAATAAGTTTCCACGCGAACCACCTCCTAGAGTTTAGGCACCTTCTTGCAATTGCCCTCTTGAAACCACTTGACCATGAGGACTCCCTTCCTTACCTTTTGTAAAAACATTAGGACACTCAGGGATTTTGTACCCTATTTTTCCACAACCAAAATAACCACCCGATCCTCTATAGAAATACCTCCATGATTCCTCCCACACCTTCGACACTTAAGAGCAGTACCACCTGATCAATCATAGAACTTTTCATAAGTTCAACACATACTTAGGAGCCCATAAATTATTATAACATACTATTCTTGCATAACTTGCCATAAAACATGTCATCAATATATGAGACTTTATCATGTAAATTTAGTCAAACATGGTGGGTGTACGCAATTGGACTTACAATCATGAAATTCAAGAGTATAGGATATGAATAAAGTAAAACATGATTATTTAGAATCCATTCAAATTACCCACCATCATCATAGTAAAACTCCTACTTTGGGTATCATGAAATTCATCTTAAAATCCATAGTTTTTATAGTATCATAGCATGCATAGCTTTATTAATCAAGATCAACCCATAGGATAAACCTTTGAAAGGTTTTCATGCATAATCAAACTAACAATTGACAAATTCCAACTTAAATAATGCTTATAAGGAATAATAAGGAGTACCCATGACGTAATAAGCCTTGAAATCAAGAAATGTCATTGAAAAGGAGTTTCAGGCTCCATGGGTGGAAGAACCCATGAATAAAGAGCCACATACCTTGAAGCCTTGAAAAAGATGGGAGAAGACTTGAAGAATCTTGTTGAATCACCTTGTTGCTTATCCTTTGATGGAAGAGGCTTGAACCCTAGAAACTTGATGGAATTTGAAGGAGGAATTTGGGAAAGTTTGGAGACGTTTTTAGGAGTTTTGAAAGTTATTTTGGGTCTACAATGGAGGAATTTTGAGTATTTACGTATATATGGGTTTAGGGATATGTCCCAATTTCCCTTACTCAAATTTGAAAATTTTTGGAAAATTTTGTTAATGGGTGAAACAAGTGGGTGACACGGACTTGGTCCACTGCAGTTCATTCTTGTGTGAAGTTCAAATATTCCTTGTTTTAGCCTAGAAATGAGTGTAGGTCACTTTTTAACCATCGAGGACCATCTTCACAGTGCGAATTTGTCTCGTACCTGGCTAGAAAGTGCAATTTTATACGAAAAATATTTTTTTATATAATTGACCTAAAAATCTAAAGTGTCCCTTTTCCTACACAAATTTGCCTCCTGAATATGAATAAAAAGTTGGATTTTCCAAAAACATTACCAATTTTATGATATTTAAGAAATACACCATAAGAATATTTTGAGTCGTGTGGGAGGTGTTATAGTATTCTTACCTTATGGCATTACCTTTTTGGTAGGTATTATGTGATGTCCTTACCCTATGACATTACCTTTTCGGTAGGTATTACAAGATATCCTATGGTGGTACATAGTTAAGGGACATTGGTGGTCTACCAAGGTCCTCTCGATGATAAGTCAACATCCCACGGAATGCTTAGATCATAGTCATAATCATATTATGCATAACTTCTTAATTCATAGTAATATTGTAGGAGTAGATTATCAAATTCACAACATCATAGCATTACAGAAGAGCTTCATATCTTTCATAACATTCTCATGAATTCATAGCATGCTTATTAGCCCTTAAATATTCATGACATTCATAACTTGCATATCTTGCAATAAGCCTTTCATAAATATAAGAAGCTTGTCATATAGCTTTAGTCAAAACATGGTGGATTTGTGCATATAAGCTTAAAATCATGAAATTCAAGAGTATTGGACATGAATAAAGTAAAACATGATCATTTAGAAACCATTCAAAATAACCCATCATCATCATAGTAAAACCCCTTGTTAGGGCATCATGAAATCCATCTCAAAATCTATAATCTTTCATAGTTTTTCAAGGTATCATAACATGCATATATTAAGTATCATAAAGCAATTCATAGTATCAAACCTTAATAGGTGTTCATGCATATTTAAACCAATAATTGATAAATTCCAACTAAAATCATGCTTATAATGAATAATAGGATTTACCCATAAAAAGTAATCATTGAAATCAAGAAATTTAATGAAAAGGGTTTTTGGGCTCCATGGGTGGAAGAACCCACGGATGAAGAACACACATACCTTAAAGCAAAATATAGAAGAAAGTTGAAGAGAATCTTAGATTAGATGAAAAACATGGAAGAAATTGAAGTTTGTTCTTCAATGGAGGATTTGGGTTTTCTTCCCTGAGAAACAATTTTAAAATAAGTGAAGGGGAAGGTTATTTAGGCCTAAAGATAGGCTTAGGAAAGTGTATTTAGGTTAAATGGGTTGAAAACCCCTTTTGGGAAGGTAAAATTACCATCAAAAGTAAAAAAAAAAAAAAAGACATTTTAAAATGTCCCGGTGTCAAAAATTGGCAGTCCAGGGGTCCCATCGCCGAACCATTTGCATTACGCCAAATGAGAGCTTCAAGTCGCCTTTTTTGATAGCTTTTGAACTTTTTAGGGCAATTCGGTGGTCAATTCGGTAGACCACCGAATGAATTCGGCGGTCAAATTGATCATCGCCCTTTTTGACAACCAAGACAGGCTTTAGTAAAATGGCTATATCATTTTACTCCGAACTTTGGATAAGGCAAAATCAAATGCATTGGAAAGATAATTCAAAGAGATTTAATTTGATAGGTAGTGTCTCACCTCATTCATTATGTGCTAAGAGATATGAACATTTGAAGTTGACCCGTATACGAATTTATACTGAAACTTAGCCTATTGGCGTCCTTTGGTCTTGGCTCGAGGTAAGATATGTCTTAAGACCCCAAACCACATGTAATTCACTTTGAATACCTAATAATAGATCCCACTACTTTAGAAGTCCTCAAGTCAATCGCATACGCGTACAAGGAATGACTCAGGTCTTAGCTTAATATTTAGGGTGTTATATAGGCAAAAAAGGTATGTGTTAATACATAGAAGATACTAAGTATGTAAACAATGAAATGAATAATGTAACATAACATGGACCAATTTAAGAGCATCATAAGTAAATCTTTTAAAGCATGAACGTGAAGTATAAACAAGGTAAATGCAGTGCAATAATCATGATAAATCTTTGACAGAGCATAAGTAAATAGAAATCATAATCATGTGTGGGATACAAACGTAACCAACAATAAAACCATGCAAGCTATAACATGAAATTTTGATATTTCCCCTACACCGGGAAAAGAAAAGACTACTTGACAAGGTAGAATCTACTCCATAAAAGGGTCATAGCATAAGGTATATGTGGATCTACTAGAAAGTCAATTATGATCAAATTCTATGGTGGCACATAGTTAAAGGACTAGAAATTGCTACTAGTGAATCCTTAGGTCGAAACTCCACCTCAAAGTTCACTCGGTGCTAAGTCAAATTCTAATGGAATAGGTAAACCATTCATTAAGCATATTCTGTGGAGAGTTAATAATTTACTATTAATTTGATTCATAAAATCATAATCATAGAGTAGCTTACTTCATAATGAGTTTATGTAATGTGAGCATTGTCCTTTTATCATTAGAAATCAATACTTATGAGAATAAATCCTTGACCATCTTTATTTCACGATAAATCCTTTCATTTTCATTCATTCTTTCTTAAGAGATATCATAAAAGCATAATTTATCATTTCCTAAAGTGTGCATGAAGTTCTTGTAAAATTATGATCACAACTCATAATGATGCTTTAGGATAAAAAATGTAAGTTCATATGTAAATAACTTGAAATCATATAATTTTAATGAAATCATGCATAATCGTGTAAAACAATATCAATTGTCATAATTGAAAGAACCCATGGTAAATTTCATGAATCCTAGATGACATTGAGAAGATATTGAATGCAAAACCTTGAATTCATATAATAAACATCATTTCAACCTTAATTGAATCAATAATCATGAAATAAAGCATAATTTGTGAAATCCAATAATAGATCATCAAAACTCTTAATTCTACAGTATCAATGTTATCATTAAAAAATTGGCTCTCGGTGTACAATTAGCTTAATATGAACCGTGGAGGTCGGCCATGACTAAAGGATGTGAAAGAGGTAGAGGATGACCTAGAAAGATTCCAGTAGCAACATTTGGTAGTTCAATGGGAGCACGTATTCAAGTAGAAAAGGCTACGTCTCCTGGAATTCTAAGTGACGATGAAGAAGACATCACAGAGATGGAGTGACCGGAGATGAGCTGATCGCCAAAGACCCCTGTGGCTCTAAGCCTAGATTTGAGGTCCCCTTCTCCGACTAACTCCATTAGTCCTCCAGAATCACGCAAAACCAATGGAACAGTAACCACATCTGAAGGTCACAGAGATGAAATTATGCAAGACTTTTCAAGTAATGTTGAGATTCCTGTGAAAAATCAAATAGCAACGTGGACAATCTATTAAAAAAATAGATTAGCTGCAAATGGATTAACTCTAAACTATATTGCCCCCCAAATATTTGATGGAAATCCAATTACACAGCCTGACCAGGTGGAAGTTGATAAAGAGATCTTAAAGTGGGAATGTGCACTCATAGTGAATATGATTGGGGATAATCCTAGGTATAATGCAATGCATCGTTCTGTTTCTCAAAATTGGTCTCATGTAGCTGCTCCTTAATTATTTATGCAAGATGAAGGGTTCTATGTCATCAAATTCCAGTCACTAAGTGATATGCATGAGATACACTATGTTAGTCCTTACACTATTAACAACAGACCCTTGATTCTTAAACCCTGATCCCCAAATTTTGATTGTAGTGTAGAATTTTCGTTAGTGATTCCTCTATGGGTGAAATTTTATAATCTGCCAATGTCTTGTTGGGGAGTGGACTCTTTGAGTCATATTGCTTGTGTGATCGGAAATCTTGTCTACGTTGATGAATGTACAGCTAAACAAACATGAATATCATATGCCAAAATGTTGACTGAGGTGAATGTCACCAAGCCACTACCCTGTGAGATTATTGTTATGGATCAAGATGGAAAATCATTCACGCAGGTTGTCTCCTATGATTGAAAACCTTTATTCTGTGAGGATTGTCTAGTTATTGGCCATAAATGTGGCACTCAGGCTACTAAGATACATAGACCACAAAGGAGGAAACCCCCTCCTAAGAAAACAGCCCAAGAGTGGAAAAGAAAACCAATAACCACAACGGAGAAAGTGATGCAGCATCCTATAATACAAACAAACCAGCAGGTAGATGATATAAAACATGGAAGTCTTACACAGAGGAATGAAAGTAATATGAGTTGTAACATATAAAGCCATTAGGGAGATGAAAATAGCAGGGCAATGAATCTAGGAAAACAATCCATAGACAGGACAAATGAAAAACAACTCATAGAATAATGAAGCGTTAAGGATATCTAAAGGCAAGTTAGTACAACATAGTCTCGACCTCAATTTGGCAAATTTCCTATGTTGGGTAGCACATCAATAAGGAGCTTATTTGAGATACTAAGTAAGGAACATGGCTTCAAACAAAATCCCCCGAAGTTTAGTGATATGCCCAAATTCACACTTCAAATAAAGAGTAAAGTGGTCATTGATCAAATATAGAACCCAACAAGAGTTGGGGTCGATCCCACAGGGAAATGCGTGAGAACAAAGCTACCAGTGCTTAGTTTCATGTGTAATAACTATTTCCAAAATAAAAATGCATAATGCAAATGGGGGTTTGTGTTTTACAAAGACTAATTATCAAGAGTATTCTAATAATAACTACCTAATAGTGACTACTGGAGTTCAATAATTTATTGCTAGAGTAGGTTTGCGGTACCCAACACACCAATTTTGATATTCAAACTTAAGGCTTCTACAATTGTGATCACATGTACAAAGCAAGCAAACAGTTAACACCTAATTCACCTTCCAGTCTCAAAATGTTTACCCTTTCTGCCCCTTGTGTTTAGACCCCATGATACTCTCACCTTCCGATCTCAAGCGCTTACACTAGGTTAACAATCCCAAATTCTATCATAGAATTCTTTTTCTAATCATTACATCCCACTCGGGCATACAATGAATACAGGCCTACCCTAATGTATCGACTCATTAAGATATAAATTATATTGAAGAATTCCTATGATGTATATGATGATCACTCTCGAATTTCTTCCTAAATTTGCCTATCTTATTTGGTTATCATGGTTCCCACAACCCTAGTTGTGGGTTTAGCCTAGCATGATTGAATAAATCAAATTAAAAGAAGATAAAGAAGCCATAACTATAACTTACAATTGAATACGCAACCAATTTACGGATTACAATCACGAACACATGGATAAAACCCACGAATTAGATGAAAATTCATTAAAAACCTCGTTCTTTCATTCAAACTTGTCTCCAGCAATTTTTAACAATGAAAAATGGCCTAAAACTACATATATATATTAACTAAAACCTAATCCAAATTAAAATAGGAAATCCAGCTTTCAGCAAGGTCACAGGAAATTACACGGACCATGAGGCACTTCACGGTCCGTAAGACAATTCCTATGTGATTCCAGTTAAAGCTACTACCTCTCTTAAAGGTCAAGAAAATGGTCTGTGAGACGTCACACGGCCCGTGGTGGGTCCCATGTGGGTTCACTTCGCATTGTCCTCCATATTCTCCACGGTACCCTCCATTAGTGACATGGTCGACTCCACGGTCCATGTGCTTTCCCACGGTCCATATGAGGTTCTGTGGAGCTTGCCTTGGATCCTTTGTTGCCTCCTGAAATTCTTCAACCCCCAAGTGTTGGCCCAGGGTGCAGCTCACGGTCCGTCTGATGGCTCACGGACTGTGTACTGCCCCTTAAAGTTGCACTTCAATAATTTTGTCCATCACCTCGATGGCCACTGTTCAAGCATGTCAACCACACAGTAGGGTACACAGCTTGTGTACTACTTCACGGTCTGTGACCCTCTCCGTGGGTTGTGCTTTTGGTTATGTTCAGCTCTAACTCCCAAGGCAATTCCAGGTTGAGTTCAAGTGCAGGGCCAAGGTCGGTCCCATGGTCCGTGAGGATGTTCACAAGTTGTGAGACCTTTCGTGAAGCCTCACTTGGTCCTTTTTTGTTTGCCTTCAGCCTGTAGTACTTGACGTCATCTGGACGACAGCCCCCACGAACTGTGTAAGCTCACACTGCCCGTGAGGGTGCTTGTGTAGGCCTGGAAGTTCTAATTTCTTCATTTCAAGCTTCCTTTTCATCTGAATTAATGTCTCAGCCATATTCCTGAAAAATACCACTAAACAAAACATTAAACCCACAAATTTGCTTGAGAATTCACAAAAATTCCAAGTTAAAAGTGTTATCGGAGTCGCATTTTCATGACATCTACACCCTCAACTTAGAATTATTGTTTGTCCTCAAGCAAAGACCAAAACACACAGCACAACACACAAATACAAGCCTCTGATTGAATCATACAATAACCCCTAAATCAACCACATACACCCAAGAAGTAAACTCAACATGTACATTCACCCAAACAGACTTACATAGTTCTGGTTAAGCATCACATCACTTCTGGTTGGTCCACTTATGCTCAAGAACAAAGAAGATTGATTAGTTGGTTTGGCAACCAAATAGTGCAAAGATAGTTCCCTTACTACAAAGAAGTCTCACACATAGTATATAAATGCAAAGCAGAGACTGGAATGTAGATACTCACGCTCACAAAAGATTTTCAACTGGCACACAAGTATAGACCATATGCTTGCTCTTATTTTCACCACTTGACTCTTGAATGACCTTTTTAGGATCACTTTAGGACTTTTGTAGCTTGTAATGTAGGCTTGGGTTAGGGTGTGGTACATTTAGGATCAAAGTGACTATATTTGCTCTTTCAAGACACTACTTTGGCTTAGCCCTCAACTCTCGGTACCCACGATCTTATTGTCCCCTACTCTCGTTGCCATTGGGAGCGTTTCCACTTTTCTTCACTCTTTTTATTTTTATTATTTTATTACTATTAATATTTTATTACTATTAATATTTTATTTTTATTTTTTTCTTTTCTTTTTTTTTTTCCTTTTTTGTGTGGTTTCACTCCCAAGCTTTTCTTTCCATCACTTACTCTTTTTTCCCTTTTCATTTTTTTCCCTCAATAGCCACCCTCAACTTAGGTTATTTTCCTAGGCTAAGGTGCACATTGTCTTTTCAAAAGGACCAGGGCCAATAAACGTCACCCACAACTTAGGTATTGGCCTAAATTGAGGTTCACAATGTCATTGGAGAGACCAGGGCCAAAGTAAGGATTCACAACTAATCAAGGGATATGTGTTGGGTGAAAACAAAGAAAAAGCTTATTCAGGCTCAACTTTTTGGTTCAAAGGGAACAATTTCATTTGCTTGGTTTATTTTAGGCTGAGTGGCTCCACACAAAGATAACCTAAGATCCTTTCCTAATCCAGTTATTCAATTATTCTGGTGGGACTAATCGGGCAAGTTCTAGCTTACAGGCGTGTCAATCGAATTTAAACAACTAGGATCACACACACATGGCACATATCCTACACTATGCAATACCAACCAACCCAGTCATGCTTCATTCATACAGATGTCAACTAGGCAATGTAAATAATGCTTTACCCCGATTATACAAGTTCGTCAGGATGGGATGCATGCACATACAAGCAACTTGAAAATAAAGATTTTGAGTTATTGTAGACTCATATAAAGACTTATACTTATACAAACTATACAACCTAAACATGCTAGTTCTACTAGATAGTTCACCTGAGAGAAAAGAAATATGGAAACAAAAACTCCCAGGTGCCAGGAATGCTCTACCCCCACCAAAAAGACAGTGCAATGCCCTCAATGCACAGAAAGTAAGAAATACAAAGACAAAGGGGAAGGGACATACCTGAGATGCACTAGGCGTCAGGCTGATCAGCATCATCAGTGTGCGACCCCCCAGTGGGGTCATCTCCATCAAAGCGTGGGGCCTGGCCAGAAGCACTCCCAGAAGCTCGGGCTCTAGCAGCCTCATAAGCAAGCCACTCCTGCTCTGCCTGCGCTGCAGCAGCCCGTCTGTGGGCTCTAAGCGCCTTGTGCATTTGTTTCTCCTTCGCCTCCTTTGCATCCGACGGTAGGCTATGTCGCTAATGTTTCTTTTTCTCCTTCCCTTTATGCTTAGAGGCCTCAGGTTGTTGCATAGTGGCAGCAGTTGGCGCTGGAGGAGGAACACACCAATAATCACCCAAAGATGGTGTTAGGGCTGGGGTAGCAAATAGGTTCATCAGTGACTCAGTCGGAGGAGGTGGAGGTAGAGGTGGGGCATTGTATTTAGCAATGAGCATGACTATCTGGTTTTTATTTCCGTGTCCATGTTCATGATATTAGTTGCCTCCATCCTAGACAAGATGTTGCACCTCTCATTAAAGTAAGTCTCCAGGTTGTTCACCTGGTTCTGGAGAACAGCGATCTGGCTCCAAAGATCTACACAAAGCGATTCAATAGCTTAGTTAATGTGAGTCTGAACCACCTGTGGTATTCTCTCAACAATCTGGTCCACTATGGCCCAAGTTTGTCGCTGATCATTAAACCTAGCCAAGAACTCATAAGGGACATAGACATATCCCGGTGTCATAGGTGTTTGTGGACCGCTACCCTCGGGCTGCTTCGACGCCTCACCAGTCGATGGAATGCCTAAAAACCCTTCAAAGTTTATGGATTGCTAGGATAGATGGTGATGAGACATGCCCTCAGTGAGGCCTGCGACAACTGGAGGGTGTTGTCATTTAAAGTGGGTCGCAGGCGGGCACGCACCACAGACCACCAAAACTTGGCAAAAAATGTGAGGGAGGCCTTGGTAATAGGAATCCATGAGTCGGTGACCCAAGCGGCTTTGGCACCCTGTAATTTTATCTGTTGCACAATCCAAGACACCACAGCAACTCGAGACTTAGGATCAGCCAGCAGCGCCTCCTCAGAAACTCGGTGGACTTTAGCTGCATAAAGCCTGTCAGCTGGCGCGATGTACTCAGGCCCATGCAAGAACCTGTTGATGGTGGTTTCAGAGATATTAACTGGCTAACCTTGGATAGATACTTTCTCCAGCGGGGCCAAGTTCATGGCTATATATCTACGAAGTTTCTTGGAACCTCCCCCCACCTAATTCATCAAATTAGCAGCATAGCAGGAATAAAACTCCTAGATGAGGGTCGGCCTATAGAAACCTGGCTTTTGGGACATCCACCCAAACTGGTGGAACTTGAATGCAGCCTTGATTTCTGGCATTACATCCAAGTTATCAGTCAACACTATATATACCGGCAGCACCGGCCGCTGTTAGAACCCCCGGACCCTTTAGTCAACCCATGAGAAAATATGTCTCGTCCGCCTGGGTGGTCCAACGGTCTTGGAGAAATAGGATGAGATACTTGGACACTTTATCATTAGGAGCCCGAGAGACAGCATAATGTATGGCCTCATTTTCACTGTCTCGGAGCTTGACCTCTGGGGCGCCATCCTGTTGTTATGGGGCTTTGGGAGTAGAGATATGCTCCTCCTTCTCATATTCTAGGGCAGCCTCTTCCTCCTCTCCTTCGACAAGTGGGACCCCCTCGAGAGGTAGGGGGTTAATGCCTGTTGAGCCGCCCGAGCTTTAGTGGTGCGAGAAGAGTGAGGGGAGACATTGCTAGAATAGCACACCTTCGACCCCTCAGATAAATCATTGCTTGAGCCACTGCCTGTCTGGTTGCTGGAGGACTCGATTGGAGAATCGTGTAAATGAGAATCGAGCTCCTACCTGGGAGGTGTAGACTTTCGACGAGGACCCATTAAACCTGCAGGAAATAAAGCAAGATACGTTAAGCACATTTGAAATTGATTGGATGACATACGAATGGTTACTTAGACTTCCCTTGCAGTGTAACAAGTGACAATAACCCTTAAGAGTGGCGTCACCCGATCTATCATAGGGAAATTGCATTAATTCACAGTATGGAAACTGAAAACACAGACTATTAAAATAACTTAACAAATACAGATGTAGAACATAGCCAGACGGACCCTACACAGACTGTGTGATGTGTCATGGGCCATGAAGTGGTCTGTCTAGCTGGACTTGGGATGATGGAGAAAACTGTCACCTGGACGGAACCCCCAACAGGGGTCGTGAGATGGGTCTGTGTGCCGTGACAATGGGTGTATGAGATGGAACACCTGGACGGGGACCCCTACATGGACCGTGTGATGGGTCACGAATTGTGAGGTGGTCCATATTCCTTGACTTGAAGTGTGGGTGAGAGAGGGCACCTAGATGGGACCCCTACACAGACCGTATGATGGGTCACAGACCATGAGGTAGTCCGTATGTTATGACTTTACTGGGCCTGCCAAAGGTCTGCAGCAAGGCTCACCCAACGGACCCTTACACTATCCGTGTGAAGGTACATGGCCCGTGAAGGGTACCTTGGGGAAGCACCCGAAAGCTTTTTGACAAACAACCTGTAAATCTGGAATTTAAGTACACGGATCGGGTTCCTAGTACTCTTCTACACACATGGCACAAAAAACACAGAGGATTTGCACAGTAAAATGACAACTACGACCAAATTTCACATCTCATCCATGGGAAAACCTTCAAGGGCCCAACAATGGTGGAGAATGACAACCAAATCCTCACCCAACTCAATTTACCCCACCAAATCATAATTTCTAGCCTAAACCTTTAATTTTGCACAAGTATAAGTACATACAACATCAATTACACTCAAGAGAGGAAGAAAACAACATTTACTTACTTGAATTGGAGTGACAATTAACAGTGAGTGAAGATAGTGAAGACCCAACCCACTTTGGTTGCTCGACGGATCGTGAGAGAGATCCTTGCTTCGTAGTTAAAGAGATAGGTTTGGTGGAGTTGAGAAAGTATGTGGGAGAAAGTTGAAAAACATTGAGAAAAAGTGGGGAATGAGGCATGCGGGGTTGAATATATTCAATCTTTGACCAGAATAACTCGGTCAACCCCACCGCATGGGTAGCTAGATGGACCATGACACATGTCATGAACTGTGAGGAGCTCTGTCTGAGTCCCCTTGTACATTCAGCCTCTAAAGGTTGAACACACGGCCCGTGTGATGTTATACGGTTCGTATGTCCATCCATGTGGTGCCAGTTGAACCTGCTGCCGTCAGGTAATTATCACGGTCCGTGTGGTATCACACGATTCATTTGGCCGTCCATTTGACGGGACTAGAACGTTTGAAAGACTTACCTTAAGGGGGAGTTCACGGTCACTCTCACGGTCCGTGTGAAGACACACAGTCCGTGTAAGGTGCTGTGAAACTGCCCTTTGCCCGTTTTTCATAGTTTGAGCTCCTACACATGTCATATCCACCATGGTCCACTACAGAAACCTCCCCAGCACACCTGTGTGTACCTGCAACTACAAAAACAATGACTAATGACAAAAATTTTCTTTTTTTTTAAACATGGGTTGCCTCCCATGAAGTGCTTGATTTAACGTTAAGCCACGACGCGGCTCCTTGACTACTCAGACTTCATCAAGGTGCACTACCTCCACCATAGAGACTTCAGCAGTAGCATCTAAGTACTTCTTGACCCTCCGACCGTTGACCTTGAATCGGTGCCTAGTTTCAGCTTCAAGCTCCAATGCACCATGAGGGAATAGTTTAGCAACCTTGTAAGGTCCAGCCCACCTAGACTTGCACTTTCCTGGAAACAACCGAAGCCTAGAGTTGTAGAGTAACACCCTATCGCCCTCAGTAAAATTTTCTGGTGTGATGTTCCTATCATGCTGGACCTTTATCCTAGCTTTGTACAGTGCAGCATTATCATACGCGTGCAGACAAAGTTCATCCAACTCATTGAGTTGGTCGAGTCTCAACTATGTGGCTTCCTCCCAATTCATGTTCAACTTCTTCAAGGCCCACAGTGCCTTATGTTCTAGTTCTACTGGCAGATGGCAAGCCTTACCAAACACCAATTGGTACGGGGACATACCAATAGGAGTTTTGTACGTTGTGCGGTAGGCCTAAAGTGCATCATCCAACTTCCTAGCCCAATTAGTCTGAGATGTGTTTAAGGACTTGGCCAATATCTCTTTGATCTCTATGTTTGAGATTTCAACCTGGCCACTAGTCTGCGGATGGTAGGTTGTAGCAACTTTATGCCGACGGACTCTATACTTGGCCAGCACTGCACAAAAGATCTTATTACAAAAATGGGTCCCCCTATCACTAATGATAGTTTTGGGAGTCCCAAATCTGGAAAAGATATTTCACCTCAGAAACGGGGTTACACTCTTGTTCTCATTATTAGGCAGTGCCACCGCTTCTACCCACTTTGAGACATAATCAACCGCCACCAAGATATACCTCATGCCGTAGGAGCTCACAAAGGGACCCATGAAGTCGATGCCCCAGACATCGAATAGCTCAACCTCTAGGATAGGTGTCAAGGGCATCTCCTGGCATCTTGAGATATTACCTTGACGTTGGCATTGATCACATCCCTGCACTAGGTCGTGAGTGTCTTTGTACAGGGTGGGCCAGTAGTACCCACATTGTAGTATCTTCTTGGCGGTTTTGACACTACTATGGTGGCCCCCTGCTAGAAAGGTATGATAGGCTTCCATTACACTCATCATCTCTTCCTCCAGGACGCATCTTCGGATTATCCCATCAGCATATGTGGTGACAAGAATGGCTCATCCCAAAAGTACCTGCGCACATCATGAAGAAATTTTTTTCTCTGGTGAGAGGTTAGGTCCTCACGCATGAGGTCACTCACCAGATAGTTAGCATAATCAGCAAACCAAGGAATTAGATCAACAGAAGCGGCTAGTACCTGCTCATCAAGAAATGAGTCATCGATGGTTAACCAATCATTGCCCCTGTACTAATCCTCCAGCCTAGATAGATGATCTGTCACCTTGTTCTCGGTCCCTTTTCTATCTTGGACCTCAAAATCAAACTCTTGCAACAATAGCACCCACCTGATCAGTCTTTGTTTGGCATCCTTCTTAGCCATCAGATACCTCAATGTTGCATGATTATTCTGTATAGTTACCTTTGTACCCAAGCGGTAGGCCTAAAATTTATCAAAGACATACACTACGACCAACAGCTCCTGCTCAATCACGGTATAATTTCTTTGAGCTTCATTCAGGGTCTTACTGGCATAGTAAATGGGGTGAAAGACCTTGTTGTGCTTTTGACCCAGCATGACCCCCACAACAGTTCCTCTAGCATCACACATGATCCCAAATGGGGCTGACCAGTCAAGAGCCACTTCCACAGGCACAGTAATCAACTTATGCTTCAAGGTCATAAAGGCCTGCCTGCAGCTTTCGTCAAACTGAAACTTAGCATCTTTCTCTAACATCTTGCAAAATGGGTGTGCAATCTTGGAGAAGTCTTTGATGAATCGGCGGTAAAAGCCCACATGTCCCAGAAAACTTCTGACTCCTTTCACAGAGATAGGTGGTGGCAGCTTTTTAATAATCTTAATCTTCACCTTATCTACCTCAATGCCTCATTTCGAGATCTTGTTACCAAGGACGATCCCTTCCTTAACCATGAAGTGGCATTTTCCCAGTTCAACACCAGGTTTGCCTCTTCACAATGTTGTAGAGCCCTGCTAAGGTTAAGCAGACAATCATCAAATGACTCACCCACCATAGAGAAGACATCCATAAACACCTCAAAGGGTGTCCTCAACCATGTCAGAGAATATAAACATCATGCACTGTTGGAAAGTGGTTAGGGCATTACACAACCTAAAAGGCATTCGCCTGAATACGAACGTCCCATATAGACAAGTGAAAGTTGTCTTCTCTTGATCCTCAGGAGCTATTAATATCTGATTGTAACCCGAATACCCATCCAAGAAATAGTACCACCCTCTGCTTGCTAGTGATCTAACATTTGGTCCATGAAGAGCATGATAAAATGATCCTTCAAGGTCCATCTGTTCCAATTCCTGTAGTTCATGCAGACTCGCTAGCTAGTAATAGGTCGTGACGGGACTAGTTCGTCCTTGTCATTGGCGATGACTGTCATACCCTCTTTCTTTGGCACACACTGACTGTCAGAGATTGGATATATGACCCCAACATCTAACCACTTAATGATCTCTATTTTCACAACCTCCTGTATGGGCAGGTTAAGCCTGTGCTGATGCTCAATGCTAGGCACACAACTTCCAACTTGATCTTATGTGTGCATATGCCTGGCAGAATCTCTATAATATCTGCAATAGACCAACCAATGTCATTTTTGAACTTCTGCAAGACCCCCAGCAATGTTATAGTATGATCTTCCTGTAAATTTGCAGCCAAAATCATAGGTAGAGTGTTATTATCACCAAGAAAAGCATAACTTAGGTGTTGTGGTAGTTCCTTGAGTTCCAAAGTAGGAGGCTCCTTTACAGACGGCTTAGCAAGTGGGGCTGGTCTGTTCTTTAATTCCAGGTCCAACTTTCTTGGCACATAAGGTCTGGTTCCCCTGCCTTGTAGTACTTGCACAGTCTCCTTATAATCGGTAATATCATGTTCTGGAAAGTTCATGATTACAGCAGCCAATTCTTCTACAACCATTTCTTCCTCGGTTGGGACCTCAGAGAAGTAGGTCTCATCTACGTCGATGACCGACATTACTGCAATCTCTCTGGGCCAATTCATAGACGCAAATACATTGAACTTGACCTCCTCTGAGTTTAGCCTGAAGGTCAGTTCAACGTGTTCTACATCTACCAACGCCCTGCCAATGGCTAGAAATGGTCTCCCAAGGATGATAGAAACCTCAAAATCAACCAGACAGTCCAGAATGACAAAATTTGTAGGACAAATGAACTGAACCATCTTGACCAACACATCACATAGAATTCCCACGGTCGCTTAACTGACCTATCTGCCATAAGTAGCTGCATAGTCATGGGTGTGGGGGTTCCCAAGCCCAGTTGCCTTTAAACTGCTAACAGTATTAGATTTATGCTAGAACCCAAGTTGCAGAGGGCCCATACAAAATCAAAAGCCCCTATTGTGCACGGGATAGTGAAGGCCCCATAATCCTCATTTTTCTCAACCAGTGATCTCGTAGCAATTGCACTATAATGGTGAAGGTTCCCTACCAACTTGGTTGTAATTGTCCGCTTCTTAGTCGCTAAGTCCTTCATGAACTTAGCATAACCTGACATCTTCTCAAGTTCCTCCACCAAGGGTATGTTTACTGACATCTCCTTTAACATCTCCAAAAACTTCTAGAACTTGCCATTTTTTGCCTTCTGTTTCAACCTCTGTGGAAATGGTGGTGGCGGCTTAGGAACTGTTGGCAAAGGCTATGACTCTGGTTTGTCAAATCCCCTGGGGTCCTTAACTATCTCAGCATCATCAGGTGTCACGGCTGCTTCGTCGACTACCTCCTCAACATGTTTCACACTAGGGTCAAACACTTTGCCACCCACCTGAACTGTACTGTCATCTCTGGTTGGAACCGGATCAAGGAGTACCTTCCCACTTCTTATGGTCACGACCATACAGTAACCATCATTTTTTGGATTCTGGATGGTGTCACTGGGAAGAGCCCTGACCTTTCTCTGATTCAGTGAAGTTGATAACTGGCCCATCTGCTGCTCCAACTACTTAATGGAAGTGGAGTGAGAATCCACTAATTGCCGAATATTAGACATCTCCCCCACGCATGTCCCTCACTCCACATTTTATAGCCTCAACCTTGTCGAGCACCTTGTCCATCATTTCTTCCAACTTAGAGATACCACCCCCATTGTTCTGGCATTCTCTATTCTTAGGGGGTACATATGTTGTTGGCCGGTCATTTCTACAGTTATTCCTGCTCTGCCAGTTTCTAGTATCTCTCATCCCAGGCCGATCATAGTAGTTTTCGCATCCATAGTTCCAACCTTGATTTCTAGAGTTGAATGTCCGGAAACCCCCCTGACTGTTCAAAAGCTTGGCTTTTTCATCATACTCAAAACTTGAATCATCATACCTTGGTACAACATCCACTGCTTTCACTTTCTCTAGCCCTCCACCCAGCAGCATCTTCGTCAGTAAATCCATTTAAGTCTACATATGAGCTATGTCCGAGTCTCGTTCCTCTTCTTTCTTTCGTTGTTCTGCAGTCATCCCAACAATGAACCCTAAGCAATCACCATCTCTAGTATACCATGCCCTGCAATTCTTAGTTGTTTGATCTAAGATGACCATAATATCAGGAAAAGTCCTAGCCATGCATGAACCCCCACAAGCAACATCAACATCGGCTTAGTGATAAAATTGTATGACCTGTAAAAAACCTTCTTCAAGTGCTCATCTGTGAGGTTATGGTTTGGGCATTATTTAATCTTCCGTCTGAACTGGTCCCAAGTCTCATATAAAGCCTCGGTTGGTAACTGCCTGTGCAACCCAATCTCATCCTTCAATTTCCATTTCGCAGACGCACGGAAGAATCTCTCTAAGAATGCTTTCTTCAATTCACCCCATGTGTGAATAGAGTCATACGGAAGTTCATTCAATAACTTTGTTGCCTTACCAAACAGAGACAATGGGAACAACCTCAACCAGATGGTCTGCTGATTAACCCCCAGAATTTCTGATGATTGACAGGTGGAAACAAAATTCATAAGGTGCTTGTTGGCGTCCTTATGTGTCTGCCCTGTGAACAAACCCTTCAACGTGAGCATTTGAAGCATGTGCTAGTGATGGTGAATTCCATGCCTGGAGGTAATGGAGGCAAGACAATTGCACCAGTAGCCCCGACGCCATCATCATCATTGAATATTGCACGAGGTTGTTGTGGGGCAGGTGGCCCAACTCCTGCTTGATGGTGTGGAGGGGCTGCAGGTTGCACCCCATCCCCATTAAGATCATGCATACCCAACCTGTGGTTGCCCTTATTCTCCCCATTTAGGGCCAAGTCGCATCGCCTTTGTGTGTTGCGTTCTTGTGCATTCATTCTGCGAATGGATCTTTGTAACTCTAGGTTGTAAGGAATCAGTGGTTCACTCTTACTGCAGGTGGCGAGCATCCACTACCTGTCCCCTGTATTAGCAACAAACAAAAACAAAAAGTAAAATCAGGAAATAGAATTACACTGTAATTAGCACTAATAGACAGTATCTTCATCGTATTCCCCGGCAACGATGGCAATATTTGATACGCCCAAATTCACACTTCAAATGAAGAGTAAAGCGGTCATTGATCAAATATATAACCCAACAAGAGTTGGGGTTGATCCTACAAGAAATGTGTGAGAATAAAACTACCAGCGATTAGTTTCGGGTGTAATAACTATTCCCAAAATAAAAATACATAATGTAAATGGGGGTTTGTATGTTACGAAGACTAGTTATCAAGAGTATTCTAATAATAACTACCTAATAGTGACTATTGGAGTTCAACAATTTATTGCTAGACTAGGTTTGCGGTCCCCATGACACTAATTTCGATATTCAAACTTAAGGCTTCTACGATTGTGATCACATACACAGAGTAAGCAAACAGTTAACACCTAATTAACCTTCCAGTCCCTCTTAGGTGCATTTCGTTCATCACTTTCCAGTCTTAAAACATTTACCCTTTCTGCCCCTTGCTTTAGACCCCATGATACTCTCACCTTCCGGTCTCGAGCACCTAGACTAGGTTAACCCCAAATTCTATCATAGAATTCTTTTCCTAATCACTACATCCCTCTCGGGCATGCAATGAATACAGGTCTAACCTAATGCGTCGACTCATTAAGATATAAATTATATTGAAGAATTCCTATGATGTATATGATGATCACTCTCAAATTTCTTCCTAAATTTGTCTATCTTACTTGGTTATCATGGTTCCCACAACCCTAGTTGTGGGTTTAGCCTAGAATGATTGAAGAAATCAAATTAAAACAAGATAAAGAAGTCATAACTATAACTTATAATTGAATACACAACCAATTTATGGATTACAATCACGAACACACAAATAAGACCCATGAATTGGATGAAAATTCATTAAAAACCTTGTTTTCTCGTTCAAACTTGTCTCTAGAAGTTTTCAATAATGAAAAATGACCTAAAAATACATATATAGATTAACTAAAACCTAATCCGAATTAAAATAGGAAATCCAGCTTTTGGCATGGTCAACGGCAACTACACGGACCGTGAGGCACTTTACGGTCCGTGTGACCTCACTTGGCAACAATTCCTGTGCGATTCTAGTTGAAGCTACTGCCTCTCTTCACGGTCAAGCAAACCATCCGTGAGATGTCATACGACCCGTGGTAGGTCTCGTGTGGCTTCAATTAATGTTGTCTTTCATATTCTCCACGGTGCCCCACGTTAGTGACACGGTCGACTCCATGGTTTGTGTGCTTTCCCACGATCCGTATGAGGTTCCGTGGAGCTTGCCTTGGATCCTTTATTGCCTCCTAAAATTCTTCAACCTGCAAGTATTGGCCCACGGTGCAGCTCACGATCTGTCTGATAGCTCACGGATCGTGTACTGTCCCTTGAAATTGCACTTTAATAATTTTGTCCATTACCTCGACAGCCACTGTTCACGCACGTCAACCACGCGGTAGGGCACACGGCCCGTATACTGCTTCACGGTCTGTGACCCTCTCTGTGGGTTGTGTCTTTGGTTATGTTCAGCTCCAACTCCCAGGGCAATTCTAGGTTGAGTTCAAGTGCAGGACCACGGTCGGTCCCACGGTCCGTGAGGATGTTCAAAGGACTTTCGTGAAGCCTCACTTGGTCTTTTTTTATTTTCCTTCGGACTGTATTACTTGACGTCATCTGGAAGGCAGCCCCCACGAACCGTGTAGGCTCACGCAGCCCGTGAGGGTACCCGTATAGGCCTGGAAGTTCCAGTTTCTTCATTTCAAGCTTCCTTTTCGTCTAAATCCATACCTCAGCCGTATTCTTAAAATATACCACTAAACAAAATATTAAACCCATAAATTTACTTGAAAATTCGTGAAAATTCCAAGTTAAAAGCGTTATTGGAGTCACATTTTCATGACTCATCAGTTAGAGGGGGTGATCCCACAACTTTATAATGAATTGGTTGTTTTGGAATGTTTGAGGGATCAATAAGAAGTATAAACAAAATGAGTTGAGGAATTATATAAATAATAATCATGTTACTTTTGTGGGTATTATTGAAACTAGAGTTAAAGTTTATAAAATGGAGAAAATAAATAGTTCTTTAGCAAATAATTGGGAAGTACTGACGACTATCAATATGCAGTAAACAGAAGAATCTGGTTGATGTAGGACAATACTCAATATCATCTCACTGTTATTAAGAGAGGAGATAAGTTCATTCATTGCCATATAAGAGATATTAGTAAGCCTTTTGAAGGTGTCCTTGCTACCATGTATGGATTCAACTCCCAAGAACAAATAAGGTCCTTGCGGGATAACTTAAAGGACATCAGGAAAAACACCACACTGCCTTGGCTTCTTATAGGAGACTTCCATATTGTACTTTATCCAGAGAATCGACTCGGCAATCCCATAATATACTCTGACATCCAAGAGTTTACGGAATGTCTATATCAATTGTCCCTCTCTAAATTACCTTGGCATAGGGAATACTACACTTAGTCAAATAAACAACAGGGTGCAGATAGAGTACAAAGTATAATTGATAGAGCCTTTGGTAACTTTGGATGGATGATGGCCTGGGGCCATGTGGAAACAAGATATGGGCTCCCATACATCTCAGACCATGCTCTAATGATGATCTCATTATATCCAAGTGTTTGGAAAGGTAAAGTTCCATTTAGATTCTTTAATGTTTGGGCTGAACATACTAGTTTCTTACCTATGGTCCGAGACCACTGGACTCAGGCAAGCACAACAAGGATGATAGAGAATGTTTGGAATAAACTTAAGGCTCCTGGACCTCAACTTAAGTAGTTGAACATGAGAGAATTCAAAGGTGTCAGTCAAAGAATTATCCAAGAAATAAATGATCTAGTAGATGTCCAACAGACCATAACAACCTCTTACTCTGACTCACTACAGGAACTAGAAAAAGTATTGGTGCAAAATCTAGAAAAATGGTCCCTTATAGAAGAAAGTATTGTACAACAGAAGGCTAGAGCACATTGGATTAGATTGGGAGACTGCAATACGAAGTATTGCTCCGCAATAATGAAAGAAAGGGCACACAAGAAGCAAATTTCAGAACTTAATGCCTTAGCCAGAAATATACTTACTGATTCTGAGAAAGTTAAAATTGAGATCATAGATTTTTACAAATCCCTGATGGGTACATCAACATCGTTATTATCTGCTATCAACAAAATAGTAATGCAGAATGGACCAACCCTTACTCAGCAACAAAGATTGGAGTTATGTGCACCATTTACAACACAAGAGGTTAATATGAGTCTTTAGACCATTGGAGACGAAAAGCTCCAAGTATTGATGGGTATAAAGCATTTTTCATTAAAAAATCATGGCTTATTATTCAACATGATGTGGTTGCTGCTGTTAAAGAGTTCTTTATTACTGGTAAGATGTTCACAACTGCCAATTGTGCCACCATTACTCTTATTCCCAAGGTCGATAAACCAAAGATTGTTTAAGGATTTTAGACCTATTGCTTGTTGCTCTATCTTGTACAAGCTAATATCTAAGATTTTGGCAAGCAAGCTATAAAAAGTGATGAGTTCTATCATATGTGAAGCACAGGCTGGATTTATACCTAGCTGAAAGCATAGTGATAATGTCATATTATCCTATGAACTAGTCCAAGGCTACACTAGAAAACATATATCGACAATATGTATGATTAAAATTGACCTCCAAAAGGCATATGACTCTGTGGAGTGGATTTACTTGCAACAAATCATGGAAAAAATTGGTTTCCCAACAAATTTATTTGTTGAATCCTTGAATGTATCAAGATAATCAACTATACAATATTGATCAATAATGAAACTACCAAACCTTTTGATGCGGCTAAAGGGCTGAGGTAGGGAGATCCTATGTCTCTTTTTCACTTTGCTAATGTCATTAAGTATCTCAGTAAAAGTCCAGCAAGTTTAAAGAATGATTATGATTTCCACTATCATCCTAAATGTGATAAGATGGTAATTACTCACTTGAGCTTTGTTGATGACCTGTTATTATTCGCAAAGGGGGATCTAATATCTATTAAATCTTTGTATTGATACTTTCTGGATTTTTCCAAAGCCTCTAGATTACAAGCAAATTGTAACGACCCGAAAATTTTTGAACTTCGTAATGGTTGTTCAAGGTTAGTGTTGAACTCGTCATGGATGAATTTTGGTAGTCATGAGTCATATTCAAGTGGCTGGATTCAAAGGGATTGTTTTGGTGGAAGGTTGTAAGGTCGTTTAGGCAGTACTGACTTTGAGAAGGTATATCTTTTGGTACGGGATGAACTATGTGGTATATTATATATCAAATCGAAGCTCTTTGAGTTATCTTCGCAATGCAACTGTTTCACTGAATTTTGAGTTTGAATGTGAATGTTATGGCCTTTGAAGTGAGATTGCCCGTAATTGGAAGTATGATAAAAAAACGGTTCAAGATTGGGGTCTAAGTGTGGGACCACTGACCGTTTGGTGGTCCACGGTCCATGGTGGCTTCCGTGGTTTGGTTCAGTGTGCTCCTAGGGGTTGGGGGCCAAGCCATGGACCAAGTATGACCCCACGGACCACTTCACGGTCCGTGTGAGCCTTCACGGTCCATGAAGGGTCCCGTGGGTTGGTCCAGAGAGTTTCCAAGGTGCAGGGCTGGGCTCAAGACCAAGTGTGGTCCCACGGATAGGACCACGACCCGTGAGCCAGTACACGGCCACTCGGTGTCCTCCGTGAGGCCCTATTTTCTGTAAATTCCATCTGTTTCATTAATAGTTAATTCGTAATTTAGTGTAATCCTATGCCCCTTTTAGCCTTTCTAAGGTCTCCTAACTCCCCTAAATCAAACCCTAATCCCCTTTATGTCATTCTAACACTCTTCAATCCTCACCAAAATTCTCTCAATCCTCTTGACCTCCATTGATGAAAGCTTGAAGAAATTTGGGAAATATCACCTTTCTTGCAAAATCATTCAATTATCTTGGCTAATCTCTAGGTATGTGGGTTTGATTCATGGATTACCTTTCATCCATGAAGACCAAGAACCCTCCTCTTTAAATTATAAATTTAACTTTCTTTAACTATGGGTTCTTTAAATTTTGATGTATTTCATTGCATTGAGTTGTGGACTGTAGAAACTGGGTGATTTAATGATGATTTAAGTTTGAATTTTATGAAATGCATGGAAATTCTTGGAGGATCAATGTGCATATCCCTTTAATGGTTTAATATGCATGGGTAAATTGCATTGTGCTTGAAATTGGATTTTCTCATGAATTATGTTAAATTATCTATTGAATTGTGGTTTAAAGCTTGAATCTTCCATTACCCATGCACTTGATTCCTCATTCGTGGCATATGCATTGAAGTGTGGTTATGATGAAACTCTTGTTAAGGACATGGCTCTCTTGTTATGATATGATATGTTAAGGCTTGTGATCACATAGTCTTTTATTATGGCTCTTTGAGCATTATAGGTGCTTGCACCATTTTTATATATTATGAAGGCTTGATATGATAAGCTATGTAGATGAGCTACTCCTATT
>JBCEWC010005739.1:0-24356 GCA_038996855.1 Solanum aculeatissimum | reverse complement strand
GACCAGTATTTATTAAGATTAAATGTTCTTTGTTTTCTATAATTCCTACTATATAGTATTTATAAAGATTTATATCATTGACTATTGCATTTGAGATTGACATTATAAATGTATGCTAAATATGAATTGGTAACTTATAGTATATCTTATATATGTGTTGTTTTACAATGTTGTGATTGCCTATATATATTTCACTTATTGGAATAGTTGCGTCATCCTACCAATATATTGATGTTGTGTGTACTAATACTGAACTTGTTCTTTCTTTTATTGAGTACAAGACATCTTTAGGTGGCTATTAACAAACTTGAGTTAGGAGATTGTTGACACGTCAAATTCAAGAGTGAGTCAATTCTTTTAGTATGTCGTGGATTCTTTCATGGTATCTGTCTATTATACTCGAACTTGAATATTTTAGACATCATTTCTATATTTATGTTTTCGAGGTCACATTTCCTTACTCTAGACTATCGATAAGGTTTTGATACAATGACTTATAGGTTCTAAAGGGAGTTAATTTCTACACTATTTAGATTATGTTGTTTGAGTTTATGGGAACTCATTTTTTGTTAGCTATTTAAATTTGTTTTTATATCTTTAAATTATCTATTTTGTATTAGTTGCTTGTTTGAATTATAGTAATGGTTCTCCCATGATTAGCATGTGTGCCAATCATGGAGGGTTGGGAACGTGACAAAATTTGATATCAAAGTCCTAGGTGTGTTGATCTCGTTGTATCAAAATTAATTTAGTAGAATCGTACAAAATGGTACGGAGACATCTGCACTTTTCTTCTAGAGGCTATAAAAATTTAGAATTTTTACTCCGTCTATGACGATCCAAGTTAGGACCTAAGCATGACACAACTATCGAAATGTCGAAGGACCCCAACCAAGCCCTCTTAGAATATCATTAAGCATGCATAAGATAAATAAAGTCAGTAGGTTAAAATATAAAAGCAAAAAGAAAGTCTCAAAGAATCTTAATAGAACAAGTAAAGTCAAAGCAACATGACCAATTAAACAGACTTACATTCTTGACGTCTAAACATGTCTTTGCTAAGCTGACATAGACGGGGGCCTAGGAAATGTTCCTATCTTACCCTCAACAAAGAAAAAATAGTCTCAAAGTAACCATAAAGTCTAGGAATAACAACAAATCATGATAGGTTTGCCCTCTGAACACGAGAAATCGCTAATCAATCTTCAATGAACTTCAAAGCTAGTCACAAAGGCGAGACATAAAGTAATTGCCCATCCCTACATTATGATATAATGTAGGCAAATCATTAGTACTTTAAATGTACTAAGTATGTGAGGAATATGCATAAAACAAACAAAAGTAACATTGAATATCAGACATGAGATGCAAGACCGAAATCAATGAGCATGTGGTAGAACTTATTTAAAATATAAGATGCAACCAATTGGGAAGCCAATCACCAATAATTATGGCTACTAGTACATAAATAATAAGAATTCAATCATATTGTTCCTAAGCTTTAAGGAAACATGCTAAAGAAGAAAATAGTCTTAACATACCTTTTTTGATAATTTCACGTGACCTATAACTGTTTTCCAAATATCTCCTTGATACTACAACATGACATGGTCACACTCAACACATGAATACAAGGTACCACAACAATCCAAGAAAAGATGTGGATTTCCATCGTAATTTACAGTTTGCAACTTATTAAAACTAGAATCAATGAAAGGAGGGTATTACCTTGATCTTAATCTTGTAGAAAGACCCGACGCCTACAAATATAGCCAAACCTTTGCTTCCCACCACCAAAATATGATACAATATGAAATTGATAAAATAAATTATACCTCGATGACCAACTCAATGCATAAAATAACTTTCATCAAGGACTAAAGACGAGAAAATCTACAATTTACGTGATTGTAGAAGTGGGTTTTCTTTTTCTTTTCTTCTTTTTTTAGAAGAAAAAAGAAAAAAATAGAAAACGATGATATAGAAAGTCCCCCTTACCTAAGGGTCCCACTAACTGCCTTAGCTGCACAATCATTACTAAAATGCAAATATCTCTCTGTTATGAAGCTATATGGATGAACGATTTAATGCATTGAAAACCAGACATGTAGACCTTCCATTCGATAGGTCATAGGACCAATAACTCTTTATATATTAGGAGAAAATCTCCAAGACATTTGACCTAAATTTCAAAGAAAACTTTATAAAGGAACTTATGATAACTTTTTTGCCAATTCTTATTTTGTCATTCACTTAACTTCAAAATTTGAAATACAACACTTGAACACCTAAAATGTGATATACTATATCATTCTTAATTTATTACTTACCCTCTTTATCTTTCCATTAAGGTATGAGTTAATTTAAATATTTCAAAAGTTGGGGTGTTACATCCTCCCTCCTTAGAAATATTCGTCGTCAAATGAAAAAATCCAAGTCATGCGGTTAGGTCCTTAGGAATTGCCAAATGTTTTGATGAGTCACCCCTTATAAACATGACTTTCTAGGAACTTGAAATGCAAAACTTTGACTCAGTCATCTCATAGACAACATAAATAGCTCAACACCATAACTCAATAATAATAGTGTGAGCAACTATACAATAATAACAATCATAATAATAAGCAACAATGTAAAGATCAAATAGATATATTACCTCCTTGTGCTACTATAACTGATATGCCATCACCCTGGGGTATGAAATAAGTGAGGATATTTGGACTCATGCCCATCCTCAACTTCCCAGATCACCTCTTCTATATTCCTATTTCTCCATAATACTTTAACATAAGCCACATCTTTAGTCCTTAATCTTCAGACATATCGATATAATATGGAAATTTGAGTTCTTGTGTAGGAAAACTCTTTTGTGATATGAGCATCTTCAATTGGGAAAATCTAAGAAGGGTCTCCTATGCACTTTCATAACATCGATACATGGTAAATTGGATGAACTAATGCTAGCCTCGAAGGAAACTCTAACTTATTAGCCACTCTTCCTACCCTCTAAAGGATTCGATAGGGCCCAATGAATCTTGGACTAAGATTTTGTCACGACTCGAGGCTGGGGTCTAGGAATGATGTGGCAAATGGGAACCCGAGAGTCCCCAAACAAGCCTCATAGGAACTATATACACATCATCGGTTCAAAAGTGCATAATTAAACAACAAGAATATAATTTCTAAGGGAAAAGGGGCTTTGGACTCAAGCTATGGTGATGTCATAGGGATTGGGATTTACATGGATTCACATAGCACGTAGCACATAAAAACTAAGAGATGGGTAAGTATGACTCACACTATGGGGATAGAGAGGGGATTAGGACTTTCCACATCTCCACATCTCATAATAAGCATATCTGCATAATATAAGCATAACACAATATAGTCATAGGCAGAACCTCCATAAGCAACATACAACAAGTATAGTAAGATAGTGCGTAGAGTTCACAAGATGTTTGACAATGCCTCTAACATATGGAATAGGATGGGGGCCAAGACATGTCTTGGGCTCACCCTCAGAGTAAATATATAAATATCACATGATAAAAAGATAGATTGGAGGTGGCTTGTCCTTGGATGATAAGACTCATCACAAGCAACTCTTTGCCAATCAACTAGTCGTCAAGAGGTGGAAGGTGATAGTCTCCGGTCCCTACATGGTGAGATCATGTAGGCAAATGGGTATGCGTTAGTAAGTTTGAATGTACTAAGTATGCAGGCATGCAAATACGGATAAACATATAATCCTGCAAATCAATGTTAGATGACAAGGCACATATATATGTAGAAAGAGATACATAGGAAAGAATATCATATCAATATTCCATGAAATATATGATGCATGTAATGCTAATACACTTCAACATATCGGGGATGTGACCTCAACTGACATATAAGACCAAGTGAGCTATAACTTGGAATTCCAATGTTCGCCCTACACTTGTGTGGTTAGCTTAAATTGGCTTGGTAGACAGAGAATAATAATTCATCCATGAGTGAACTCACTTGGGGCTCAAAAGTCAATAAAAAGAAAAGAAAATGGAGATGAGGCCCAAGCCCAAATGTTTTCGAGTCCAATAAAGAATGAAGCCCAAGTTAACTATGTGATTTTAGCCCGGGGTCTAGCATTATAAAGGGATAATATTTGCAGCCCCAGCTGAATAGAAAAAGGCCCAATTACATTTACAATCCACTTGACGATTTGGGCCTAAACTAAGTTAAAGAAGAAAGGGAAAAATGGGCAGCTAAGACCCATTGAATTGGAGCCCCTTAAGGTCCAAATGAAAAGGGAAAAATAGTACATCACTTACTTGATAAAATAAGCCTTAAAATATAGTAGAAAGTCGGCGAAGATGGATCCATATAAAAGGGACACAAACCAACTCATTAAGTCATTTTAAACTTGGAAAATTTTAGATTTTTTTCAGAGCTTTTTTGTTACTCTTTCTTCACTTTGTAAAGCAGGCAAAGAAAAACCTTAGGGTTCTTGAAGAGGACCTGATCCTTGAAGGCTAAGGTAAGTAAAAATACCTTTGGTTTTAGTATATTGTTCCATGTAAAATAAGAGAGATATGTTGGTTATGCTGTATCAGAAATATTGGACAGTATGTGTTCAAACATTGCTGCTCACTTTTCTTGGTTGTTGAGGGACTTTTCTCTTATTGGTTGACTTTATTATAAAGGAAATTTGATGTTCTAACAAGGTTTAGGTCAGATATTGTAAAGTAAAGCCGCTGTACTATTTTTATTTTACTTAAAAATGAGTTTTAGTATGTTATCTTAAATGTGTTGTTAGTCGGAGCTTGTGGACTGCTTAATTAGAGACTGTTGTCTCATGTCCTCCATCTATATTGGAACTATTTGGGACTATTTTAAGACTGATTTTAATGTGTAAAAATATTAAAAATAGTTTGGTTGAAGTTGGAATAGGTGTGGATTGTTGTCGTTGAAATATGGGGAAATGACGTAATGTTATGCTACCTAATGGTGTGTTGCGTGGAGTTGTTGTATGTTGTACTTGTTGCATTGTTATGAGTTTCTCTGGGACTAAAACAAGCTAGGTATGACATGTATATATGAATGTGTATTAAAAAAATATGATTAAAGAAGAAAAGATCGAAAGAACACCCTTGGGTTGGTAATTACGGGCTTGCTGCCCAATTATTATTTTTGGGTGGAATTGAACTATAAAATTGTGTTTATTAGCTACTAATATTAGTTTTACCACCTAACCTATTGTAGATAACTATTTGGAAGAAAAGGAAGTTACTTCGAGGTAATATCGAGGTGGTACAACGAGGTATGTAAGGCTACTCAATTTCCTATTACTTGGCATAAAATCTAGATTCTTCCGTGGCACATAAAGTCACTTAAAAACTCCAACCTGGTTAATAACCTTATCTCCATTTTTTAACATGAACATATGTTTCCATATATAGTCATTGTCAAAGTTGCATAGGTACTTTGGATACCAAGATATATAACTTCTGTTTTAGCTAAATAAAGTCCATGTGTTATTTCATCTCCTACGTGTTTCAATAGTTGTGTAACCTACTCTCTTCATTGTGCATTGTCTTACATGACTATTTATATGTTACTTGTTGTATCTATAGTCCTACAACTCAAAAGGTTATGACCACCAAAATAATCATCTCAAAAGTAAATAAAAGATAAAGTAAAGTTTTTGACGGGTGGTAGCCCAAGGGGTGGAAGAATTACCTAGCCAGGGTCGATCCTATCACGGGAGGGGGGGGGTAGCTCAAAGGGCAAAGAAGGCCTAGCCAGGGTCGATCCTGATATAGATTTACCACTGATCAGCTAGTCATTTGTATTATATATTGTGCACAAATTATACAGTAAATAAAGGTAAAGTAACATAAAGGACATAAAGTACTTGATTCCACAGTGCGACTAAAGGTGGTCTCTTATCCTTACACACCAGTGCATGATTTCATTTGAGTTTTTGTTTCACACATAGTACAAGTTTCCCTAAAAATTCAGTACATTATCTCGTACTGACGTCCCTCTCGGGGGACCTGCATTTCATGCTGCAGGTACAGGAGCTAGTAGATCTCCCCAGTAGGAGTACAGGACATCCAACTGCTGTTATTGGGCTCCAGGTTGCTTCGGAGCTCTAGGTGTCTAGAGCTTATATTTTGTATTGTATAGAAGTTAATAATGAGGCGGGGCCTATCCCGACCTTTATCAAATAGTGTTTCTTATCTAGAGGCTTTGTAGACTATGTAAAGTACAGTGTGACATGTCTAATATTTTGGGCATCATGGCTCCAATGACCTAGTCATATGCATTTTCTTTTGGCTTGTTATTACTATCTACTTTCCTAAAGGTATGTTGAGGGTGGAAATCCCTTATAATTTTCATAGATAGTGCATGATTATATGTTGGTTATCCTGAGCCTTATCGGTAACGGGTGTCAGTCTGCCTTAATGGGATTTTGGGCATGACAAAACTCTTCCCAACCAACCCCATAGTCTCCAACCCTCTCCACCAACCATTGGATATACCACACTTGAGCCACATCTTTCAATTGGTAAGCAACTAGTTCTGCTTTCTCCTCAGAACTCATACCCATAACAATCAACACCTTAGAGAGCTCATTAATAATGTCTTGGGCATCCTCATCAGCTTTTGAACCAAAGAACTCTGTAGGATTCATCTGAGTAAAATATCTCAACCTAGAGGTAGGAGTGGGACCAAGATGAGGATTAGTCCATCTGGCTTGGTTGGTTATCACTTGAGGCCATATAGAAATAACATTTCGGAATTCAACATGAGTCAGTGGCTCCCCCATAGGCTCTAGAGGGAATTGCTCCTCATTAACTGGGACCTATCTAGGTAGAGGGGCTCTTCGTGGAGGTATCTTCTGAAAAAGTATCAAGGACATCATCAAAGTCAAGAAGTCTAAATACACGGTCCATAGCATGACATAAGAAATGAAGAAGTGAGAATATTCCTAAAATGTCACCATAGCCTCCTACTCATAGGGATGGTGCACTTCACACCCATGAATAGGACTCTACTCGACGCGGCATGTTGGAATCTGAGGATCATTTATAAACCTAGAATACGATGTTTGTCATAACTCAGGGCTGGGTTCTAGGAGTGACATGGCGAATGAGAACCTGAGAGTCCCCAAACAAGCCTCATAGTAACAATATACACATCATCAGTTCGGAAGCGCATAATTAAACAACAAATACATAAGTCCTAAGAAAATAGTGGCTTTGGACTCAAGCTATGAGGATGTCATAGGGGTTGAGATTGGCATGGATTCTCATAACACATAGCACATAACAACTAAGAGATGGGTATGACTCACACTATAGGGATAGAGAGAGGCTTAGAACTTTCCACATCTTCACATCTCATAATAAGCATATCTTCATAACATAAGCATAACATAATATAATCATAGGCATAGCCTCCATAAGCAACATACAACAAGTATAGCTGTTAAAAGGTGGAAGGTGATAGTCTCTGGTCCCTACATGGTGAGATCATATAAGTAAAAAATATGCGCTAGTACGTTTGAATGTACTAAGTATGTGGGCATGAAAATGCTCATGAACATGTAATCTTGCAAATCAATGTTAGGTGACAAGACACGTATATATGTAGAAAGAAATATATAGGAAATAATACCATATCACTATGCCATTAAATACATGATGCATGTAACGCTAATATACTTCAATATATCGGGGATGTGACCTCAACTGACATATAAGAGCAAGTGAGCTATAACTTGGAATTCCAATGTTCACCCTACATCGAAAGAAAAGGTGATCTAATTGACAAAGGTAGACCTTACTCCTCCTTATGGGAACAACACCCATTTCAAAGAAATAACCTCTCCTTACGAGAACACCACCCATTTTGAAAAGGATTTCCATGCTCATCTAATCACTTTATGCGAACAATACACATTTTCGAGAGTATCTTACCTTATGGGAACAACACCCATTTCGGAAAGGATTTCCATAACATATCATAATCATCCAAAAGGGGCATAAACATAAACTTATGTTTGGTACATAGTTAAAGAGAAAGGAAGAGGACCCTTAGGGATAGCCCTGACGCCTCCAATCCCATTTGGTGCTAAGTCATCATCTCACAAGAATACATATACATATATGTGCTTTAAAAAATGCATATTCACTTCAAATCTTCACCATGCATACTTAGGCTGACTAGTCAAACACACTTCAATTCATGTCATTCTTGGGCTAAAAAGCCAAATCACACTTTCATGTCATAATTCATGCATAGGAGTAACTCATTAATACATATATATGTTGGTGAATCCTCACCTCAAAAGTCATATCATAGACATATTTGTGATCATAATCTTGTCATACCCATACTTATTCAAAACCATAATCATAATCTCAATTTGGGCTTAACCCACATCATATACTTCATAAAAACCAATACTTATGTATGCAAATGCCATGAATATATGATGGAATAGCATAGCAAATTAGAATTCACAAGTTAAAACTCATAATAGGAAAAATCCATATGAAATCCATAATTAAATATACAATGAAAGCTTAAATAACATTACCCATGCATAGATTTAACGCTTAAAGGGACATGCATAATTGGACCTTTATTATATCAATGCAATTCTTCATAATTGAATTTAAATCACTTATAATCATCAAATAAGTACAACCCACACTTCAATTTAATCAAATCATAAGTAATTTCAAGGATCCATAATCAATTAAAGATTTAAACCATAATTTAAAGTGTAAAAAAGCTTTTGGGTCTTCATGGTTAAAAGAGATTGTGAATCAATCCAATATACCCTAGATAACCAACAAGAATAAAGAAGAGGGCCATTCCTCAAGCTCCAAGCTAATCTCCAATGGGTGACTTGAGAAGAGTTCTTGGGAGAGAGGATTTGAATATTCTAAGTGTATGAAATGAATTTTAATGAGAATAGAGGAGTATAAGTCAATTCAGATGTCTAGGAGGTCTTAGAAAGTCTTAAATGTCCTTAGGAAATAACAAAAATTACAAACAAACCATTAATGAAATAAGCATGAAAAAGTTGTCAGGGGTCCCGTGGAAGGTAACCACGGGTTGTGGTAGGTACCACGGGTCGTGGTCCTACACTTATCCAAATTCCAAACAAGGCCAACTCCACTGAAGGCCACATGGTCCATCTCAAGGAACACATGTTGTTTCAACCTTCCATTTCGATGATGAAATTTCTGAGACAGTAATTCCACACTTAGAACTATATTTTTGGAAAAATTCACCACGAGATTACCTCACCATGGATCGTGGGAGGTCACATGACCCATTTGGGGTCTTTTGGTAGCCTGCCTTGTCTAAAAACACAACATAACCCCTTCACAGATGGGCCATACAAAAATAGGAATAACTTCTCGATCCGAACTTAGAATTTAGTAAAATAGGTTGCATTGGAAAGATAATGCAAGAGCTTCAATTTTATAGGTTGTAGGCCACTCAGTTCATCCTGTGATAGAGAGATATAACCATTTAAATTTGACCCTTCCATCAGTTCTCATGAAAAGTTTAGCCAATGGAATTCCTTTGACCATGGCTTGATGAAGGAGACACATGACGACCATTAACCATACGAAATAATCTTGAAATCAATGTACTTTACATCGATAAGGTTTTCCAAAATCCAAGTCCTTACAAATTTCCTTTATCGTCAAATCTAATAATGCTCTTCATAGGTGAGACTTTCAAAAATACCCAGTCATCCACCCAAAACTCTAAGTCTCTCTGCTGCAAATCTGAGTATGACTTCTGTCGACTCTGAGCTATCAAAAATTACTCCAGAAAAAGCTTAACCTTCGCCAATATCTTTTGTACTATGTTTGGTCCAATCAACCTTGACTCACCTACATCAAACTATCAAATAGGAAATCTACATTTTCACCTATGCAAAGCCTTGTAAGGCACTATCCTAATACTAGAATGATAAATATTATTATATATAAACTTAATAAGAGGTAAGTGGTTATCGCAACTTCCCTTGAAGTCTAGCACACTTTACCGTAACATATCCTAAAGCATTTGAATTATACACTTAGCTTGGCCATTTATTTGAGGGTGAAAGGTTGTACTAAGGTTACCTTGTTTCCCCATCCCTTATAAAAAAAGACCTCCAGAAGTTAGTGGTAAATTGTGCTCCTCCATCAATAATAATAAATACTAGGACCCCATGAAGTCTAACAATCTCTCTAATACAAATCCTAGTATAACCTTTAGCTAAAAGTAGTCCTGACTGGTAAAAAATGGGCTAATTTTATTAATCTACCAAAAATCATGCAAATAGAGTCAAACTTATGCTTCAACCAAGGTAATTAGATAATAAAATCCATATTAATTTCCACTTATTTCCCCAAAGGAATGACTATCTCTCGGACTAGTCTTGAGGGCTTTGGGTGCTCAACTTTCACCTGTTAATAGTTAGGACACTATGTTAAAAACTGGGCAATATCATTCTTCATCCCATACCACCATTGAATCTCCTTAATATCGTAATACATCTTCATTACATTAGGGTGGATAAAATAACGAGAGTAGTGTGCCTCTTCTATAATCTATTGTCAAATCCCTACAACATCCAAAAACACATAATCAAACTCTATATCTGAGAACTCCATCTCCTACTATATCAAATTCTAGAGACTCCTAATCCTTAGCCTTACCTATAAGCTATTCCATGTTAGAATCCTCAGGATATAATGCCTTTACCTCTACAATATGAGATGACATGCCTGTGTCTTTGACCCCATTATCACCTATCTCTAACAATCTGACACTTAAGCTAGCTAATTGATGAAGTTCATGAGCTAACACATGCCTCTCAACACCTAAATAGGATAAAATGCCCATAGATTTGTGAATAATGGCATCAGCTACCACATTTGCCTTTTTCGAATGATATGAAATATCTACATCATAGCCTTTCTGTAACTCAAGCCATTGATGCTATCGAAGATTCAACTCTTTATGCCCAAAGATAAATTGAAGACTCTTATGATTTGTGAAGATGTTAATATGAGCACTACACAAATAGTGCCTCTAGATCTTCAATGCATGCACAATTGCAATGAACTCTAAATTGTAGGTCGGATAGTTTTTCTCATGCTTTCTGACCTTCTTTAAAGCATATGCAATCACTTTACCATTTTGCTTTAGAACACATCTTAAACCTACACTCTAAGCATTACAGTACATTAAAAATCCCTACAAACCCTCTAGCAAGGCTAAAACTGGTGTTGACATCAACCTGTCCTTTAGTTGCTGAAAACTATGCTTGCAAGCCTTGGTCTACTAAAACTTAGCTGCTTTTTGAGACAAACTTGTTAATGGTTCCAAAAGTGAAGAAAAACCCTTTATGAACCTTTTATAGTACTAAATAACCTAAGAAATGATGAATCTCTATCGATGTCGTGGGTTTGGGCTAAGTCTTCATGGCCTCAATCATTTGAGTATTAACCATAATGCCCACATTTGATATAATATGGCCTAAGAAATCCACAGAGCTCAACTAGAACTCAAACTTAGAGAACTTTGCATAAAGTCTTTGGTTATGAAGAACCTAAACGACTACTCATAAATGATATACATGCATAGTTGTTGAACGTGAATAAATAAAAATATCATCAATACATACAATAATAAATGAGTCTAGATATATGGTCTGAATATGCTATGCATCAAGTCCATGAACATAGATGGGGCATTGATCAATCTAAAATACATTACCAAGAACTCAAAGTGTCCATATTTGGTTTTAAACGCGACATTTGGAATGATCTTTCTCCCAAACACATACCTGATACTAACCTATATTAAATCAATTTTCTAAAAGTAGTAACACCTTGCTGCTGAGCAAACAAGTCCTTGATCCTTGGAAGAGGATATTTATTATTTATTGTCACCTTATCCAGTTGTCGTTGATTGATACACAAACTCAGTGTGCCATCTTTCTTCCTTACAAATAATATTAACTCACCCTATTGTGAAGCACTAGGCCTGGTAAATTTAGCTAGCGAGTCCTTCAACTGATCCTTTAATTCCTTTGTCTTAGTAGAAGCTATTAGATAAGGAAGGATTGATATGGGTTGTTGACCTGATAGTATATTAATAGCAAAATTGATTTCCCTTTCTCAGGAATACCGGGAAGCTCATCTAGAAATACATCTGGAAACTCATTAATCATCATAATAGACTAGAAAATTGGTGGTTTTTGCATCTGTATCCTGAAAGAGAACAATATGATAAATACAATCCTTTGAAATCATCTTCCTAGCCTTAAGATAAGAGATAAACCTACCTTTTGGCGTTGTTGTGCTACCTTTCCATTCTTGAACTACCTCTCTTGGAAAATGGGATTTAAAGATCTTTATCGAACGCTCAATATTAGCATAATAAGATGCTAGCTATCCCATACCCACCTCTAACTCTACTAGGTCAATAGAGGTCTAAAGGTAGATAATTTCTACCATACAACCTTGATAGACTCTCCTGGAAATAGTGGACTCACCCAATGGTATAGATACAATAAAGAGTTGATTTAATAACTATGATACTCTATCCAACTTCCCCATAATAAATGGAGTAACAACAATCGCTTAGCAAGGCTCGTGTTAAAAGATCTATAAAGAAAATAACTACTCCAAATAGTTCATATAAGAAATAACAAACTAGCTCACACGTTTTATTTGGGTCATTGAGGCCACCATGATATCTATTCCAAAGTTAAAGCAAGTATATATCAAGACAATACATGAAATGACTATCAACTTTAATAAACAAATAACTAGGTCAACATGAACATTTATGTAGCTATACAACCCATATACTAGTCTACAAGCCTTTAAGAGTAGTAAAGCTTGGCGGGATAGGGCCCTAGTGTACCCAAAATTATATACAACAAAAGTTAATAAATATCAAAACTCTAGAAGCTCCGGAAGAAAAGGGATTGCCAGCCTGCTAAAAGTCAATCATGCTACTAGGGAGGTCTATCAAATTGTTTGAGGGGACCTATAGGAATGAATGTAGTGCCCCTAGGAAATGGAGTATAAGTACAAAATAATGTACCAAATATGAAAGGTAATAGTCTAAATGAAGGGGTATCACAATATACTTAAATATAATTAGGTAAGAAAGTCAAGAATAAGTTAAACATATTGACCTACTCTTGAATCAAAGAATGCCAAAATAATCAATAAGCTAGGCACCTAACTAGGCCTCATAATCCTAGACGGTGCCAATTTAGTCTAAATACCCCTAGCAGTAGTCCTCTATCCCCATAGGAAGTCACATAGCACTCTTAGGCAATAATATAGCTCCATAAACATCATAAGGCCCTATTAAACTTCAATATAGCCCCATAAGAAACTCATAGCCCTCTTTGGTAACAACATAGCCCCATAGGAAACACATAGACTTCTTAGGCATCGATATAGCTCTGTAGATAATTCATAGTCCTCTTAGGTAGCAGTATAACCCAATGGACAATATATAGTTTTCCTAGGCATCAATATAGCCTTGTAAGAAATTTATAGACCTCATAGGCAACAAAATAACATTGTATGAAACACATAACCTTCTTAGGAAATGATCACATTCCTACAACAAATCACAACAATCCTAATGTCAGCAATAACAATTCCACTAGCTAAAAGCAAGTAATCTATCTATAAGCAACCTATACAAATAGTTTTAAGCCATACCCAATATAGTATCACTGCCAACATAGTATGAATATTGACCTAGGGATGAATATAACCAATTGAAAATCCAACCACTAACAATTATGCAACTAGTTCATCAATAATATCAAACCTAATTATATTGCTCCTAAGCTTTAAGGAAACATGTTAAACAAAGGAACAAATCTTAACATACCCTTTTTATGATTTCATGTGACCTATTAACTTCCTTCCAAATTCCTCCTTGATACTACAACATGACATGGTCACAATCGACACATGAATACAAGGTACTATGATAATTTGACAAAAGATGTAGATTTCCATCACAATTTACCATTTATGACTTATTGAAACTAGAATTAATGAAATAAGGATCTTACCTTGATCTCAAGCTTATGGTAAAGCTCTAAGCATAAAAATATAGCCAAAACATTGCTGCCCCAAATCAAAATATGATGCAATATGAAATCGATAAACAAATTATACCACGATGACCAGCTCAATGAGTCAAAAAACTTTTGTCAAGGATTTAAGTCGAGAAAATCTATAATTAGGTGATCTTAGAAATGAATTTTTTTGTTTTCTCTTCTTTTTATAAAGAAAAAATGATAAAAATCAAAGAATATGATATATATAAAGCCCAGCGACCTAAGGGTCCTACTAGCCACCTCTACTGAGAAGCTGATCCTAAAATGCAAATATCTCTCTATCATGAAGTTGAATGGATGGAAAATTTAATGTGTTAGAAACTATACTCGTATACCTTTGATTTGATAGGTCAGAGCCCAAAAACTCTTTATATATTAGGAGAAAACTTCCAAGAGATTTGGCTCAAATTTCAGAGGAATCTTTATAATGGAACTTATGATAACTTTCGTCAATTCTTATTTTTCCATTTTCTTAACTATCAAACATGAGATACAAAACTTTAGCACCTTAAATAGGATATACCCCATCATTCTTAATTTATCACTCAATCTCTTTTTCTTTCTATGAAGGCACGAGTTAATTGGGATATTTCAAAAAGTCAAAGCGTTACAGTCTAGAGATCTATCTATGATCCGTAGTTTCTTGTATGGTCTATAGAGTCCATTCATGAAAATCAGAGAAATATTTTATGCTACAGGATCTCAACCACAAAGGTACTTCTACAGACCATAAATTCCCCTCGTAAAAACTCCCCATACTTAGCCAAATTTATAAATTTTCAAGACTCCATCTAGAGCCATTTATATGGCTCGTACAATTATCTATGAGTTGTAAAAGACCCTTTCATGAATTGCCTTGATTTTTTCTAATTTTTTGTAAGCGTTGAGGCATCTCACGATCCCCAACCACGATTCTAGTTTTCTTTTATGGGCTTGTCCTGTTCAATAGTAAAAAGGGTCCTGCTACCCAAAGTTTCCCCAAGGCTGACCCAAATTCTACGACCTTAAATCTATGGTCCATAGTTCTTTTTATGGCCTATACTCTCTACTCATAGTTCATCGATTTTCAAAAAATAATTCTAAGTACCAGTGCCATCTATGAGGATCATCTATGACCATTAAAGTGGTCTATGAGCTGTAGATGGTGCTAGTACAACCTGCTCTAGTAAACCCTTTTTTTAAATTTTCTTTCTTGTTATGACTTTCCAACTTATAGGGTATTATACCTTTTTTTGTTCTATAACTCGATTCTAATTGATATCTAGTGATCCAAATTAATATCTAATATCTTCACTCTTCTATTCACATATGGTTAATATATGATACAATGATGTTAGTCCACCCGCCTTCATCAATGCACCAACAAAAGAACCAACGATGAGAAAGTGTTCTTAGGCAGAGGTAGAGAAAGAGGAAGGGGTAGAGGTCAAGGAAGGGTGAAGCCCAATTTTAGGATGTACCCATAGGAAAGCCCCTCCTGCATTGCAGATTGAGATAGAAGAGAATATAAAGATTGAGGTTGAGAAGAATGTAGAAGCTAAGAAAGATGCACAAGTTGGGACTATGAGATTTTCCCGTTTGAACCCAACATTAACTTAGCAAGTATTGACTTTTCTAAGGGAGTTGGTTGACTCAAGAAACATTCCTCTGGTGACTATCCCTCAAGCTTTAGTCACTTACTTAATTATGTCTATGACCCACAATATGGATGGAGAAATAGATATTTATGCCTTTTTCCATCCCCTTTCAGGCCCAGTGATGATTAGAACTAAGCAAGGGATGTTGGCTAGGTTTTTGGAGTTAAAACCTTTAGTGTTCTAAGGTTCAGAGAAAGGGGATGCTTATGAGTTCATATTGAATTATTATGAGTGAGTTCACAAGTTAGGCATTATGCATCCACATAGGGTTGAGTTTTGACATTCCATCTTTAAGGCGAGGATAAGTAGTGGAAGAGAGCTTTTGTAAAATACCGATCACTAGTCTTGACACCACTCACCTAAATTCAATTCTATGACTTGTTTTTGGAGAAGAATGTACCTCATACTCTGATAGATTACGACAGGAATGTGCCCATGGCACTTTAGTTAGGTAGCATGATGGTAGCTTCTTATGAAGCTAAGTTTCATGCCTTGTCCAAATATATAGTTGGTAACCATGAAGGAGGAGAGAATATGGTTATTTATCAAAGATTTGAATCTTGAATTACAAGTTTTATCTATCCATGTGACCTTTGAAAGTAAAAGTCTTAATGAAGTGACAGACTTCGTGAAGAAGGTAGAAGGACTTTGAAAGGTTGGGTAGGGCAAGTTTGTCTGAAAGTCCTAAGGGTGAAGGTAACTTTCATAGATCTTATTCCAGAGTTGAGGCAGGTCAAAATTGCAACTCAATTAGTGCAATCACCCATGCCCATTTCTACAAATGGATACTCTAGGACTTCATAGAAAAATCCTACTCGGGATAACCAAGGAGTTCCTTAGCTTAAGGAAAACGACCTTCCATTAGTTGTAATTGTTACAATTATGGTGATCCAGGATATATTTGGAGAGATTATCCCTTCTCCCGCATGGTTAATCCTTCACAGCAATAAACCAGAGTCGTTGTGTCTATAGGTGGAGGTAATAACAGTAGGGGACGTCTCCAAGATAGGCAAGGAAGAAATCAAAAAGGCCATGGAAGTCGAGGAAATGGTAATATGGGCAGAGGAGCAGCATAGAAAAGAAAGGAGGTTACTTGTCAGAATAATAGGGCTTAATTCTATGCTTTTCAAGTAAGATAGAGGTTGAAGTGTGATGCAGTGATCACAAGTACTATTTTTATTTGTGAACAAATGACTATTATTTTGTTTGACTCGAGCTCTACTTATATCTTATATTTTAGTAAATTTTGTCTTGAATTTTGATATGATTTGTGACAAGATTAATGTCCCCATCCATGTTTCCACCCCAATTGGAGTGTTTGTACAGTCATCCATGTCTACCATTCTTGTTCTATTCTGTTTATGGGTTTTTAGACTTGGGCTGATTTAGTAATTTTGGATATGATTGACTTTGGTATGATTATAGGCATGACTTGGTTGTCCACTTATCATAGAATGCTCAAATATAATGCAAAGATTGTGACTCTTGAGATTTTGAGTAGGGAAAGGTTAGAGTGGGTAGAGGGTGTACAAGCCTAAATTAGCTAAGGTCGTATTTTATATCTGACCTAGGAAATCAGTAGGATGAATTTTGTTTCCTTATTTGACTTATATTTGGGATGATGATGCTATGCCTCCCTCTATTAAGTCTATTCCTATAGTATCTGAGTTTAAGAAAGTGTTTTCAACTGATTTACTATGATATGCCTTTGGACAGGAATAGAGATTTCTACATTAATTTTGAGGTAGGTTTTAATCTCGATTGACCCCTATTATGTCATGACCGGAACCTCGAGCCTAGTCATGACACGACAAATGTGAAACCCACAGGCGACCCATCTAAGACTCTTGTTCATATCATAAGTATACATATGGTATATAGGAACCAAATCAAGAGTAGGAACTTCAAATTAAATATCCCTAACCTAGACAACATGATATATGGACCCCTTAGAAATCATTTTTCTAGAATTTGCATAAGAAATGAACTTATCCTTGATCACTAAATTAGTTCCCTTCCACTTAAGAATGGATTCATTGAAGACTTGGAATTTGACCATACGGGTTCTATAATCAATAGAGGCATACGATACATGCAACCAATCCATATCAAGAATATTATAAAAATTGGTCATGTAAAGTTCAACAAAATCACAAGGAAAGACTCTATGTAAGACCGATATGGGGCAATTTTAATAAACTTTCTTAGCTAAGACAAACTCACCAACTGGAGTTTAGACTGAGTATGAATTTAACAAGACTTTGAGAGACACACCAAACATTATAATAACATAGGGAATGACCAAATACATATTTGCACCGGGTTCAAGCAAAGTATAAACATCAGATCAGAGATCCTTAACATACCCATAACAACATCAAGAGACTCCTCCATCTCTTGCCTAGCATTCAAAGCTTAAAATTAGTTGCCACATGGAACACCTCCTTGATCTTGGGAACCTTGTTTCACTTTCCCTTTTTAAGATACTTGACCTTGAGGATGCCCTTCTCTACCTTTGTTAGAAACACTAGGATGCTCAGAGATCTTGTACCCTATCTTTCCATAACCAAAACAAGAATTTGTTCCTCTCAAACAATCACCTCCATGATTTATCCCACACTTTTGAAACTTAGAAAGAGTAGCACCACTAGCCTTAGCACCATCAACTTGAACCTTCAGGGTAGGCACCTTATCCTTATCAAACCTTGGAGTAGCAACTTTAGATGACCCTTGGTCTTGTTAGAAATGGCCACCACCAGACTTAGGAATAGAAAATACTTCTTCAAAATGAGCCTTCTTGGACTTTCTTATCCTCATATTTTGATGCCTCTCACTCTCAATTTGTTTGGAAAGAGTCATAAGTCAAGAAATATCCATCTTCTTGATAAGCATCACAATCTTGCACTCCATCTTTAACAAATTAGACAGACTCGAAATGAACTTGTTCATGGGGGCTCTAGGATTTGCCACCAAAGAAGAAACATACTTAGACAACTTTGTAAACTTGATGACATACTCCCTCACACTCATGCCATCTTGCTTAAGATTTATGAATTCCATCACTATAGTCTCCCTTAATTCAAGTAGGAAGAAGCGGTCTAGAAATGCAGATTTGAACACCTCCCATCCAATAGGACCTTTCTCAACTCTTTTATACCTCTATTGTGTGAACCAAACTTGGGCAACTCCATTGAGTTGGTAAGCTGACAACCCTGCCTTCTCCTCAGAATATACGCCCATAATCTCCACAACCTTATAAACCTCATCAATGGACTCTTGTGGATCTTCGTCCACCTTGGAACCACAGAACTCTGGGGTATTCATTCTTGAAAATTCTCTTATTCTAGAAGCTGAAGTAGGAGCAGTTGGAGAAGCCACGACTTGATTGGCTTGATTAGACATGGCTTAAGCCAACATAGTGATGGAGGCCCTAAACTTCTCATTAGTCACTTGGTTGACTTGAGGTTCTTGAGGAACTTGAGGAGCCAGAGAAGCTTCGTTCTTATTTGCAACTCCTCTTAGCAATGGTGCACGTTTTCTATCAGCCAAGTCACACCTCTTTTTAAAGGTAAAGAGGTCATCAAGTATATAACCTAACCGAGGTTAGGATCATTCCCACGAGTAATATGGTAGAGTTCATAATTAATTTAATGCAACTTGAGATTGTTTAACCTACTTATATCCTAAGAAAAAGGGAGTTTTATAAAAGGAAATGTATTAATCCTAAACTAATGCAAAAGATGAACAATCAGTAGAAGAGCTAACTAGGGTGATGCGATTCCCATGAATCCCTAACTTGGTGTTATCGGATAAATGCAATCCTTTTTCAGTGTATAGGTGTAGGACAGTAAGCTAGGTTTACCTAAGTCTTTGATCCAACAAATATGTAAATTTCACCTCGAAACTTGATCCATCTCTGTGGTGTGTCTATACTATCCTTTACTTTTAGTCCCAGTACATCCTCTCCTTGATCTAGATCATTGGTTAGACGAGAACATTTCAATCAAATCCTGTTAATTATATCTTTTCCTATTCATTACTTTCCTGATTTGGCAAGTAATACTAGGCGAGTTCTAACGTTGGCCACCCATTAAAAAGCAATTTAAAGTGAAGAGTATAATTAATACGCCCTAATACATCTTCCAAGAATTACATGTTATCCGATTTTACCTTGTTAGTTCATCATGGTTCCCACTATCCTAGTTGTGGATTTAGCTATGCATGATCGGTGTAAATGCAGAAATTATGATGTAGAGAAGCATAATTAAACACTTACAAAGATGAAATTGAGAACACAAAATCCAAAATTTTTATTATATCATAAGTTTCAGTAAAAGAAAACACAAAAATGTTTTTCCTCTAAGAACTTGTTCAAAACTACGTGACTGCTGGTCAAACTTTATGAAAAATAACCTAAAAACTTATTTATAGTATGTAAAATACAAAGCCAAAATGACTTAGGAAAACTGTGTTGGCAAGCTTCACCAGAACCTTTCACGACTCGTATCCTACTTCACAACCCATGGATCTGGGTTTCGTTGACTCTGGAAGTGTTCTGGAGTTAGCTTTTATGAAACCATTCCACGGTCCATGAAAGATTCTATGGCCCGTGGGAGGTGTTGTCTGATGACTTTTCTGCACCTCTCCACTTTTTGATCCTCAGGGCACAACCATCACTCTACGGCTCATGGATCCTCTTCATAGAGTTGATTTCAAGTTTGCACCCCTTATTGAAAATTTATACAAGACCCTCTCTAAAACTCGTGAACTGATCCACGACTCGTAGAGGATTTTGTGAATCACCAAAAATCAGCAACTTTAACACATTTTTCCCAAAACATTGCCAACACTATAATCCTGCAAAACAAACACAAAAATGCCATCAAACCTACTAACATTGCATTGAGAACACACAAAATTCCAAGTTTTAAGCATCAAATATGTTGCATTTTGGCATCACATCAACACCCTCAACTTAAAGTTGTTGCTTGTCCTAAAGTGACGGACTCAATCTATATAAGCAGAATAGAAACATACAGACTTCAACCCAATGACATAGACTTAATCAAAATCCAACACAGACACCCACACCATATTTCAAATCCATATAAGATAGTTATAAAACAAACCAATATAGATCAATACATCCAATAGTGCAACTATGATAAGATATGCAACCACGAATAAGCAACAATCACTGAATTAGTTAGATATCAACAATACAATACAAGTGCCCTTACAAAAAAAAGTCTCATTCCTCACTTAGAATGTTATTTTCAAATTCAGTACTTGGGACAATAGTACAACACTCACTCTCACAAATGACATTTAAATATTGTGACTAATACCATAGGCTTGCCCTTATACTCACGACTGATACCTTCAACTAGTTGGACTAGGATCATTTTAGGACTTTCGAGTCTTGTAACGTAGGCATAGGGGGCATTGATATGATGTTTTAGAGACATAATGACTAATATCCCTCCTTGATACTATGGTTCTTCTACAATTTTGCCCTACCAACCCATATTCTTCTTTATCCCCTCTTTTTCTCACTTCTTGGATCTAGGATGCTTTAAACTCAATTCTTGTACAGTGCCTTTATTTTTCACAATGTTTTTCTTTCTAGCACACCGATTAGGCACTTCTCTCTTTTTTTTCTTTTACACCCTTTTAAATTATTTTTTTCCTTTTTTTTGTATCACTAGTTTCCCCCTTATTTTATGATTTTCCTCATACTAGCCACCCTCAACTAAGGCTTTTAGCCTGCGTTAAGGTGCTCAATATCCATCCTCAGAACCAGGATCACTTTTGGGTAGCCACCTTCAGTTTAGGATTTTGGCCTCAGTCGAGGTGCACAATGTTCAGGGAAGAACTATGGCTAAGTTTTGGACTTATCATTTAATCAAGGCAGGGTTACTTGGGTATTTACAAAGAAAGAGGTCAACTTTAGGCTCAAAACATAGGGATCAAGGGATATATAGCACATTTGGTTGGTTATTTCAGGCTAAGTGGACTATTAAGAACAACAACCTAAGATCCTTTCCTAACCAACTAATCTACAACATAAATCAGAGTAACAGGGCAAGTTTTGAATTGAAACACGATATTAAATCATGCAATTAAGCTCACACATGATATTGCTTACATGTTAATACAAACTATCAGATAATGCTTTTTATCACAATTTATCCTAACTTAGCATAAATCAGAGTAACAGGGCAAGTTCTGAATTGAAACACGGTATTAAATCATGCAATTAAGCTCACTCACATATGGCACTGCTTACATGTTAATACAAACTATCAGATAATGCTTTTTATCACAATTTAGCCTAACTTATTAGAACAAGCACTGTCAAACAATTAATCATGCAAGGTTTCTATCAAAACTAACTAAACACAAAAATTTGTGGGTACCATTTTTCAACAAAAACCATACTATGCCATAGATATAAGTATTGTATGCTACTAATACTACCTAAACATCCTAACCATGGTAGTTCAACAGAAAAATAAATATCTGCAGGGAAAACGAACATTGGCAAGAAAACCTTTTGGATAAAAAATTAGGATAGTTATATACCAAGGTTACTCAGACTTCACTGAGGCCTATAGCTACCTACACCCCATTGAAAAAGCCGCGTATTGTCCCCAATGCCCACTAAATATCGAAAATACATAACTGGGGCCAAAAAAACATACCTGGCCATCGAAGTGCCTCACTCATCGTGAGACTGTCCACCCTCCATATGCCTGGTGGACTCCTCGCCTGTAGGAGCATGTCCTGAGGGGCTTTCACCCCTCGCTCTCTCAAGTTGATGAGCTAACCGAATATCCTCATCTTGTCTTGATCTCACGTGGTCAAGCTCTAGCTCCTGCTCCTCCGAAAGCCCCAATTCAAAGCGCACAATGTTAGCATCATCCGTGTGGGCATCTTCCCGAGAGAAGGTAATGGTGGCTCCTCAAAGATCCAAATTAACCGTCAAGGGGAAGATAGGTATCGTCTCCAGTTCCTACATAGTTAGATCATGTAGATAAAGAGTATGGGTCAGTACATATAATGCACTAAATATGCGGGCATGTAATGCATATGAACATGATCAACCTATAGACCGATGCTAGATGACAAGGGCACATATATAGAAAGAAGATTATAAAAAGGATAGTATACCAATATGCCATGAAATCCATGATGTATGAATGCTTACTCATATAAACATAGAGGGGATGGGACCTCAACTGACATAAGACGAAGTGAGCTATAACTTGGAACTCTGTTATCTACCCCACAACGGATAAAGAGGTAACCTACTTGCCAAAGGTAGATCCTTTTGTAACATCATAAACATCTCATAAGAGGCATAAACATGAACATATGTTTGGAACATAGTTTGACAGAAAAGAGTATGGACCCTTGGAGATAGTCCACACTGACTCCAATCTCTCGGTGCTAAGACATCATCCCACAAGAATACATATATATATACATGCTTTTGAAAAGAGTACAAGTAACTTGACATCATAACCATGCATAATTGGGCTTAAAAGCCAAATTATCTTCTTTACTTTCATGCATACGTGACTAAAGAGTAAAATTATTCTTCATTTCATACTTTCACGCATAGGAATAGCTCCGTACTTACATAGGTATGAGAAAAGAGTATGGACCCTTGGATATAGTCCACGCCGACTCTAGTCTCAATTCTATGCGCCTTTAAACATTTACATATGGTGTAAACACCCATTAGTTTGCTCAAAAAACCATATCATAGACATAGTGTGATCACAACTCATACTCAATATTTGCTTGAAAACATAGTCATAAACATCTTTGGGACTTAGCCCACATCATAACTTCATAAAAACCATGCTCATGAATGCAATTCCATGAATGATGAATGAATAACATGGGTAATGGAGATCAACATTTAAATCATCATAACAAAATAGATTCATAACTAAATCATAATAAAATTCAAAATTAAAAACATAATTCATACTACCTATGCTTGAATTGAAGATTTAAAGGGGCATGCATAATTGAGTCTTCATAATCTAAATGTTAATCATGATAATTCAACTTAAATCACTTTAAAGTCATATAATAAGTATAACTCATACTTCAATTGTAAAAACCCAGAAATTTTCAAAATCTACTTATGTTTGGTATTCTATGATGTACTACAAGCCATGTATGAGTTTTGGTGGCCACGGGTTGAGTTTAAGTGGCCAAATACAAATTGGACTAGAAAGTGGCCTAGAGGGACAATTTTGACAGTCAACTTCAAATAGTCATAAATTTTGATGTGGGATGAACCATATGAGATACTATATATCAAATTGAAGCTCTTTGAGTTAGATTTTCAACAAAAGTGGTTTCACTCGATTTGGATATCAGATAAGGGAGATATGTCCCAAACAGTGAGACTGTCTAAAACTCAGAAGCCATTGGAGATAGGCTTAGAAAAATGGCCAAGGACATTGACACGGACTGTTAAACTTTGAAAGGTCCATCTAGGGTGTCGTGTGATGTTCCAGTGAGCTTGGGGT
>JBCEWC010005738.1:0-24357 GCA_038996855.1 Solanum aculeatissimum | reverse complement strand
GAAACAAGACCTAGATCCTTCCTTGGTAGAGTTGAAGAAGTTGGTTGCCGATGGAAAGATTGAGGTTTTCTCCCAAGTGGGATACGGTGTGCTACGGTACCAAGACCATTTGTGTGTTTCGGATGTTGATGGCTTAAGGGAGATTATCAAGAAAGAGGCTTATAATTCCCAATACTCTAATCATCTGGGATCTACCAAGATGCACCAAAATTTGAGAGAGTTGTATTGGTGGAATGGTATGAAGAAGGACATAGCCAAGTTTGTGACGGAATGTCCTAATTGCCAACAAGTAAAAGTGGAACATCAAAGGCCCGGTGGTTTGACCCAAGATATGGAAATTCCTACTTGGAAGTGGGAAGATATGAATATGGACTTTGTGGTTGGTTTGCCCCGTACTCGGAGACAATTAGATTCCATATGGGTTGTGATTGATAGATGACTAAGGCAACTCACTACTTACCGGTCAAGACTACCTATAGTGCCTAGGAGTATGCTAAGGTGTATATTCGAGAGTTGGTGAGATTGCATGGTGTGCCAAGGTCTATCATATCGGATCGTGGTACTCAATTTACTTCTCATTTTTGGAAGTATTTTCAAAAAGGGACTTGGTACTAAGGTCAAGTTAAGCACCACATTTCATCCTCAAAACGATGGTCAAGCCGAAAGAACAATTCAAACTTTGGAAGACATGTTAAGGGCTTGTGCGTTGGAATTCAAGGGAAATTGGGATGTCCATCTACCTCTCATTGAATTTGCCTACAACAATAGCTTTCATGCTAGCATTGGTATGGCTCCATTTGAAGCTTTGTATGGGATATCCTATTTTTATTTCCATCCTTGTGGAATGAATTAATACGCCATGTATTATAATTTGAACATTTTATAGTGCAACACGTGTTTTAGATTTTCATTTGGCTATCAGTTGAAGATTGATTTAAACAACAATAATCACAAAAGCATATTTTATCGAACAAGTAAAACTGCATCAGTTAGCATATATGCTTTAATGGTTGTCTGCTATCAGTTATGTGTTTGCTCTGCTATATGTGCTAATTAACAGTGTGATGATTGCAGATAACTAACTCTACAACCATGGCAAGAGAAACTGAGATACTGTTTTCAGCATTTGCATTTCATTTACTGTTTGTTTGCATAAGCAACAAGTAGCAGGTGTACATACATTTCATTTACTTGTTAAATAGATTATTGCCAACATTTACCCATTTGAATAAGAGGGTTAACATACATTTTAAAGGGCCAAGTTAGAATTTAACCAAAATGCCATGTGTTCTATATTAGAGAGCTATATATGTATACATAGCAATAAAAATCTTGCTATATATTAGCTTTCTCACTAGAAACAAATCTTGCTGGCAGAAATAAAAAGAGATATTATTAGCCAGTTTTCCACAGTCAAGATTGGTAAAATTGATGAAGCCAAGAATGGCAGAAATAAAAAGAGACATTGAACCGTTTGAAAAAGTTGAAGTAAAGGATGGGTCAATTTTTTTTTAATTTGATCTATTTTGAAATTTGGCCCTACCTGCCCTGCCCTAACCCATTACAATTTAAAAAAAAATATATTTCACCCTGCCCTAACCTAACTTGCCCTATTTACACCTTTCCCTGCCCCACCCTATTAAGAATATAACCCGCCCCACCCTGCCCTGCCCCGCCCTAATTGCCACCTCTATAAAGCAATCACGCATTTAGAGGGTGTGACGGTTGAGGAGAATTTGACCTATGAAGAGGTGTCGGTTGAAATTTTTGATAGGCAAGTGAAGCAGCTTTGCAACAAGGATGTAGCTTCGGTCAGGGTTCTTTGGAGGAACCAAGACGTGGAGAGTGCAACGTGGGAAGCGGAGTTGGAAATGATGGAGCGATATCTCTATCTCTTCCAATCTACTCAAGCCTAAGGTACTAGGCTCTATCCTTTTGTGGTTCTAATTCTTTAAATTCTTGAGTGTCATGACATTGCATGCATACATGAGCACGAAAATGATTTAAATGATGTTTTGACATGAGTTTTGAATGACTTTTGAAATTATGCATGATCCGTTGTAAGCTTTGATGAAAATGTCTCTTATGTGATTGTTGTTCTCAAGCCATAGTTTTAGCTCATTCGAGGACGAATCTTCTCAAAGAGGAGATGATGTAATGATCCAAAAATTTTTGAACTTCATAATGGTTGGTCAAGTTTCATGTTGAACTGGACATGGTTGAATTTTGGTAGCCATGGGTTGTATTTAAGTGGTCAAAGTCAAAAGGGATCGTTTAGTGAAGTTGTGAGGCCGGTTGGGCAGTGTACTTTGAAAAGACATATATTTTGGTATGGGATAAACTGTGTGGGATGATATATATCATATTGAATCTCTTTGAGTTATATTCACAACGTACTTGGTTTCACTCAATTCGGAGTTTGGATGTGAAAGTTATGGTCCTGGTAGTGAGACTGCCCATAAGTGGAAGGACGCTGGTAAGGGGTTCTGGAACATGGGCTAAGGGTGGGATCACAGACCGTTTGGTGGTCCACGGTCCATGGGGGTGCTCGTGGGTTGGTCCAATGTGCTCGTGGAGGCTGCGGCTCAAGCCATGGACCAAGTATGGTCCCAAAGACCACCTCACGGTCTGTGTGACCCTTCATGGCCCGTGAGGGGTCCCGTGAAGTGATACAGAATATTGGCCAAAGTTTGGAGCTGGACTCCAGACCAAGTGATACTTCACGGACCTGTACACGGTCCGTGTGCAGCTACATGGGCCATGAGACCCCTCGTGAAGTGATCCAGAAAGTCCTCCGAGATTTCAAGCCAAAGCCGAAGCCGAAGCCGAGGCCAAGTAAAGTCTCACGGGCATGTACACGACCCGTGGACCAGTAAACAGGCACTGTGTGCCTTCCGTGTGACCCTGTATTAAGTGATCTAGTCCATTTCATTAATGGTTAATTCGTAATTTAATCAGATCATATGCCCCTTTTAGGCTTTCTAAAGTCTTCTAAACCCCCTAAATCAAACCCTAATCCTTTTTCATCCATTCTAACAGTTCTAAAGTCTCTCCAAAATTCCCTCAATTCTCTTGACCTCCATTGATAAAAGCTTGAAGAAATTTGGGGAAATTCATCTCTCTTGAAATTCCATTCAATTCTCTTGATTAAACTCAAGGTATGTGGGTTTGATTCATGGATTACCTTCTATCCATGAAGACCTAGAAACTCTATTCTTTAATTTATGAATTTTAACTTTCTTTGATTATGGGTTCTTAAATTCTTGAAGTATTTCGCTGCATTGAGTTGTGAGCTGTAGAAATTAAGTGAGTTAATGATGATTTGAGTTTGAATTTTATGAAAGGCATGGAAATTCTTGAAGGATCAAAGTGCATGTCCCTTTAATGGTTTAATATGCATGGGTAATTTGCATTATGTTTTGAATTGGAATTTTATCATGAATTATATTGAATTATCTATTGAATTATGATATAAAGTTTGAATCCTCCATTACCCTTGCACTTGATTTCTCGTTCATGGCATATGCATTGAAGAATAGTTATGATGAAACTCTTCTTATGATATGATATGTTAAGGCTTGTGATGACATAGTCTCTGTTTTGGCTCTTTGAGCATTTTGGGTGCTTGCACAACTTTGATATGTTTTGAAGGCTTGATATGATAAGCTATGTAGATGTGCTACTCTTATTGCAATGATATGAAAATGTTTTGGAAATTCTTGTTGGCTTTTTATCCGAAGTATGGATATGGATTTTGTCATGTTTTGATTTGGATAATGATGCATGATTTTAAAAAGAATGTCAACTCTCCTTTTGAAAAGTTTGCATGGATATATATATATATATGTATTCCCGTGGGATGAGAATTAGTACCAAGGGATTGGAGTCGGGGTGGACTATCTCCGAGGGTTCATACTTCTTTCCGTCAAACCATGTGCCAAGATAGGATTTCTCCCTAGATGGGATGACTTGTTTGTTTCCCCTTGTTGAAGGGTAATTAGGGACCTACCTGGCAAGTAGTCTGAATCCAAGTAGTAGCTCGCTCGGGTCTCCTTCGATGTCTGTTGTGGCAACATTCCTTCTATAATATGATCTTAGGTTGCATTTCATGCATCATGGCATGGCATATTGTTATAATATATTCCTCTTGTCTATGTGCAATCCTTTCGTATCACTTGTCCCCTTGCCATCTCATTGATCATACTATATTGTCATATGCATTGCATGCCCGCATACTTAGTACAAACTTTGTGCTAACCCATACTCTTTATCTACATATTCTAACCATGTAGGGACCAGTGACGACTTCTACCTTCCGGCGGACGACGAGTGACATCCTTTGAGTTATTGAGCTTGTGGTGAGCCCTTTTGTTCAAGGGCTATAGCCACTTACTAACTTCCTTGTATTTTGTTTATTTTCTTAATTCATGTATTGAGGGTGAGCCCCAAACTATGTAGAGGCTCCACTCTTCTTATGTTGAGGCTATGTTGGGCACACTAAACTCTTACATGTTGTATTATGCTTTATTGGGATATTATGACTATTGGGATTTGTTTATGGAAAAGATGATTCGATTATTGTTATGATATGTTTATGGAATGGTGAATGTTGGGAATGTTCTTATATGAAATGTCCCCTAACCCGGTACGCCCCCATAGCTTAAGTTTTACTTTCCCGCCCCTTAAAAATAATGCTATGCGATTCATGCTCATCCCATTCCCGGCAACATCCCCATAGCTTAAGTCCAAAACCCCGTTTCCCCTAGAATTATGTGTTACGTGTTTATTTTTCCGTGCTTCCGAACCGATGATGTGTGTGACGATGCTATGATGGCTTGATCGAGGATTTTTGGGTTCTCCTTCTCCATGTTACATCTAAGCCCCCTATCCGGGTCGTGACAATGGGCTATTTAAATTATAGTTTCAAATGATATATTCTCATTATAAGTATGCAAGTTTATTAATGTTATGAATGATTAAGAGCTACCAAGTATGTTATGAATCCATGGAAATGCTATGAAAATTATGCAAGGTTATGAAGCCTTTTTTATGATGATATAGTTGAATGAGCTACTCCTATTATGAAATTATGATTTATAAGCTTATGCTCATGTTATGATTATATTTATGCTTTATGTATTTCGTGGGATGTTGACTAAGCACCGAGAGGACCTTGATAGATTTTTCATTGTCCCTTAAGTACGTTGCCACCATAGGTTTGTGATTTTCTAATGGATTCCATATAGCTCTTATTGCATGATTTCCCAAAATGGGTTAGTTTTTCATAAGGTCCATGTAAATTATTCACTGAAATGGGTAAGTTCTTGTAAGGTTCATATAAAGAAATTATCAAAATGAGTAAGTTCTCGTAAGGTACATGCCATGCACTCTTCGAAATAGGTAGGTTCCCGTAAGGTAAGATATAGTTTACCTTGACAAGTAGACTGCTCCTTTTCGGTGTAGAGGCAACATCAAGATTCCATGTAGTAGCTCACACGGTCTTAAGTGTCAATTATAGTCTCCTTTTGCATATGTAAGCTATGTCATGAGATTATATTTTCCTTCCATGCACATCTTAATTAAGGCATTAATCATTCATGTCATATTGAGCTTCTTGCCTTTGTATATGATTATGCATCTTGTCTATTATGGCTTATGATCTTTTGTTGCATTTCATCCCACATACTTAGTACATTCAAATTACTAACGCATACTTTTTGCCTGTATGATCTAACTATGTACGGACCAGAGCTCTTCCCCATCCACCTCGTCATGGGTAGTTTGACGTGTGAAGATCTTTACTTGTGGTAAGTCCTCCACTCCAAGGGTAGCACCCATTTTCTATCTACCTATGTTAAGACATTGCTACTTTTGTTATTTACTTTTGAGGGTGAGCCCGGAACATGTCTTGGCTCCGGCTCCACTTATGACAAGAGTTATTGTTGGATGACATGCTATGTATGAGATATGCGATGCTTATGTATTCGTGGAGACTTTCCCTTAGTCATTACCCCATGTTTTGTTGTTTCTCATATTGGTAAGATAGTGAAATTCCTAAGTCCCTACTTTCCATAAAGTGTGTTGCATATTTCCTTTCCCTTAGATTTACTTGATGTGATTGAATGGTAGTAATTCCTTATCCTTTGTCCACATAGAGTATATCCTAAGTCCCTAATCCCCCTAGTACTACTTGTTGATGGTTGAACTACGCTTCTTAATCAAGGATGTGCTTACATATGCTATGAGGGTTGTTTGGGGTGCCTTCGGGTTCCCCATTTTGTATGTTACACCTAGTCCATAGGCTTAGATCGTGACAAATAATATAAATATTGTTACATGGCATGCGAGATTAGGTCATATAGGATAAGAACGAATGAATAGGTTGGCAAAAGAAGGACATTTCGATCCTTTGTTCAAAATTGATTTGCCAACTTATGAAAATTGTCTTGCTAGAATAATTACACGAAAACTATTCAGGAAAGCTAAGAGAGCTGAGTTCTCACTTCATTGAATCTATTTTTATACTTGTGGTACAATGAATGCAAGGGAAAGGTTTGGTGTCGCATATTTCACTACATTTATTGACTATTTTATGGGCTTTGGTTATGTCTACTAGATTTCTCATAAATCTGAAACGCTAAGATATATGAATGAAGTTGAAAATCAATTAGATAAATGAATAAAGATTCTAAGAACCGATCAAGGATGTGAATATTTGTTAAAATCATTTAAAGAACTATGTAATGAAAAGGGCATAATCAAACAACTAACTAGTCCTTATACACCTCAACAAAAATGGTGTGGTTGAAAAACGAAATATGGCATTATTGGAGATTGTAAGATCAATGAGGACGCCGACAAATTTGTCTATCTCTTTCTAAGTAGATCCATTATTGACTGCGTCTTACATATTGAATAAAGTGACTTCTAAATTAGCAGGTTCCACTTTGTTTGAAATTTGAATTGGTCATAAAATAAACCTAAATGATCCACGACCTTGGAATTGTGTTGCATATATTAAAGATAGTTTGGGTGAATTTAGTAAATTAAGTTCAAAAGAAAAGAAATATATCTTCATAAGATACTCAGAACGCTCCAAAGGGTATGTGTTCATTGATGAATTGGAAGCTAAAAGTGTGGCTAAAATTGAATTACGAGATGTTAAATTTTTGAAGAATTTTTATTTTGAAAAAGGTGATATAATTAAAGGTGAGACTCTCTACGAAATGTTTAATTCAGAAGACTAGATAATGTCAGCAGACATATTTGATGGGAATATTGATCAAGAAATAATTACTGGTCCAAGTGGGAGTTTTAAATCCCAAATTAATATAGAGGAATCTAAGCTTCAACTACGTAAGAGTACAAGAAAAGGAGTACCTAAACGTCTTATGAGATTGAAGATTATGTTTTCTTGGTATCTCCCATAGAGTTGGATGAACCTAATGTTGACAACCAATTTTATCCCTCCATGATATAAATTAGTTATCAAACATTTTCAATTTTGAACAATTTGAAGTAATTATCCTTGAAACTTTTTATAAAATATATACATTTTAAGTTATTTTAGTGTTAATCTTTTAATTTTTGTATATATATATATATATTATATGCATAATTTTTAATATTCTTATATCTATAATTACGTATTTAAATTCTCACTTTTTCATAATTATCCAAAAATCATTCCAAAAGATTTAATTTTTGTTAATTATCTTAGTTTAATTATAAATTATTTTTGAAATTAATTAGTTAATAATTAAGTTAATTATTTCAATTTGATAATTTCAAGAAGCTCATTAATTGATTTAATTTAATTCATCTTGTATCTAAATTAACCAACTAACTAAATTTTGCTACTTTCGATCCTAAATTGGTCGTAATTGCAATTCCTAAATGATCAAATTCTAAACCAAGTTTTACTCATCTTAAGACCTCTTTTTCAGACCCAATTGGGTCCATTTTTTTCACCAAATTTTGACCCAAAATATTTCCCAAGACCAGCCGACTTTCTTTTTAAACTCCAAATTTAGAATATACGTACAACATATCCCCTTAAAAAACCCACGCGCTCCCTTTTCCTTTTCCTCTTTTCCCCTCCACATGTGTCTTGTCCTTTCTCCTTCAATGCTTCCAACGACCAACAGTACCAAAAAGACCCCAAATCCTCACCCCTCCATACCTCTCAACATTCAAAACCCTCCAAATGTCTCAATCTCCACATCGGCTCGTCCTTCTTTTAGGTGATCGATGGTTCCTTTTAATTTCTCTTCAAAATCATTGAGAATGGTACAATTTGTCACAAAATAGAGTTGTCCATCTCTTATCTATTGGGAGAGTTTGAAATTCAAATGGATTTTTTTCAATTCTTATCCAGTGTTTCCCCCCAAACTTTCCCTAATTTCCCTACATAAAGCTTGTTAGTCGCTAAAGAGAGTGGTGATCCTTGTTTTGGGAAATTCAAGAATTCTCACTGACATAAAATTCTCACTTCAAAATTATAAAGAGCGCTAATAGAAAGAAAAGATTCTATCGAAGAAAGGTTTGAAACATGAAGGCTTCCAGTGTGCTTTTAGATCTCTCTAATAGAGCATCATCTGTGGTGAAAATCTTGCTCGTCTCATCGTCTCGGTGTCGTTGCGTCAAAAAAGATAATACCATTTCCACTGTTCCTCCATTTTAGTATTAAATAACATGTATTGAACTTATTTTTTTGGAAATAAATAGTCTAAAGTATGGATTTCAAAGTTTCTGTTTCTTTTGGTGCTTAACACTGAAGATTTCTCTTCACTAAGTCGGCATGTATCACTGTGTTATATAGTCTTAAATGGTTTCATTTCATTGGGTGTCAAGAGTGAATACATTGACTGTGAGTTTTCATGTCGTTACTATTTGATTTACTTAAACTGTATATGTAGCCATGGTTGTTCGCCTTTCGCTTCTTTCTCATCGTTACAGATTCTCACTAATTCTAGTTCAATCTCATGTAATAGATGTTTCTAATCTCTAAACTAGCTCGACTTGGGTGTCATTCACGTCTAAGTCAATGTTTTTCACTTCAAGTTCATATATTTCTTGGGAAATCTAACCCCTGTTCAATTTTTAGGTTGTGAAACCTGTTGTTTTGGTTGCTTTCTTAGAATATCTTGATAAATGTTGAGTGAGTGATTTATTAGAGGTTTATCATAGTCCAGGTATATGGATCTATTGGCGGTTATGACTACAGTATTATCTCTCGGAATATTATTTTGGTTCCAAATTGTTTTAGTCCAGAGAAAGTGTTGAACATTGTTGTGTCTTTGCTCCCCTATTATCATAATTTGTTAAGTTTCACCTATTGGTAGTTACTTCAGATATGCGGTCATCATTTTCTCTAACTCTCTTTGGGTTAGATTTGCATATAGTTTACAAAATAATTTTATTTCTACTTATGTTTTTGGAAAGCACATGTAAACTCATATGAAGGATTTATTTGAATGGAAAATCATGTTTTTGTGTTTATATTTAAATGATGTATACGTTTTGGAGAGACATTGTACCTCGGGTGTAACACCTAAAACTCTTAGGATCTGTAATTTGTCATTGCAAATACATAAGATTGAACCTAGTGATGCCTTACTTGTATATTTTAAGGCTCATTAATATATGTGGAAAGTGTGTTGGAAGTTAATTCGGGTCATGAGACACCTCTAGTACTTAGTTGATGAGTTCCAAACCCTTTTACCGATTAAGGTTTTCACATTAGATTATGCAAGGGTCAACTTTAAATGACCATAACTCTCAACACATAAATAATTAGGTGTCCTATATATAAAATTAAGGGTTTTGGATTTAGATTTCCAACTCCACCAAAATTTCCTTATTTGGAGTTTAGAGCAAAACGTTATGGTTGTTTTACTCTGGACTGTCATAGTAGAGTTCATTCTACGACCCGTCCTGTTAGTTTGTGGAATGACATCTACAAGTCCATTTTTGAGTCTCCAATTCTACGAACCCAACCAAGGGTCTCAAAAGCTTTTATGGGTCGTGGGTTGGGCCCATAGAAAAAGTTCTAGGATCACAAAATCCACCACAGTTTCTACGAATGGATTTCTACGGTCTGTATAATCTTCTATGGACCATAGATATTCCGGTAAATGACTTAGATAGTGTTTTTAAGAAAGGATATTTTTGTCCTTTCTTACCCTTTAAGCCTAAACTTATCAGCTTTCACCTAATTAAATCCCTAAACGTGATTGTTTAACTTCACTATGCTCAAGACATTCTCCAAACTTAGAACGTTGTTTCTAGAAAAGAAAACCTAGGGCGTTCAAGCACCTTCATCAAAATTCTTCAAGAATCTATTTCTTCCAGGTATGTAAGGCCTACAAAAAATCCTACTATATTATCTTACCATCATATAACTACTAGGTTCTTCAAGTATCCAATTATGAGTTGAGAAAAATATTTCTTCATTACGAGTACATAATTTTTTTTATGCTATTTTTGAAGGAAACCATGAAAATTACTAAAGTTTTCTACTATATTGATGTCCTAAGTCTAGATACTACTTTAATTACTAACCTAGTTAAACCCTAAAGTTACTATAAAAATCTATGAATTTTCAAGTCTTGGTTTAAACTCAAGAAAAGTATTAGCATAAGTATTTTTTGAACAGTGAAGCGTGAAATCTATAATTTTAGAAAGTTTTGAGAAAAGTTAAGAAAATAATAAGTTGAGTTGAGTCCCAAAGATAAGAAAAGTAATACTTTGAGAAAATGTATTCTTTTAAGTATGAGCATATAATTAACACTTTTGGGAGTAGTATTGAGCACCAATATAGGTAAGAGTAATAAGACTTAAAGTCATAAACTACGTAGCCAACATAGGATAGGATTGTACCAAGAGTACATCTCCTCATTGCCACTGAGATGGCATAGTTTAAGGATGAATCCACTCCTTTAGTACTTCATCCTTTATCCTAACAAAGTATGGGATGGCTATGGTAGCGTGGGCAATATGCTGTATCATCACGAAACTCATAGTGATGGCTGTCGATTAGAGAAACTTTCCAAGCTAAAGTAAACTAATTCTTGCATACAGAGTTTCAGGGTATGATATTACTTTCAACATACAGTTTATTTATTATTTTTACTGTCGTATTTTGAGACATGCTTCTAGCTACTTTTGAGTATAATGCTTTATCCTGAGTTCTTTGTTTTGGCTATTTTACATGCTTGTACATTCCATGTACTGACGTCCTTTGAACCTGCATCATTTTATGATGCAGATGCAGATGATAGAGTCCCTTAATAGATGCTCCTTTGAGGACCATCATTTCATTTTGCTATTGGAGTCTTTATTTTTCTAGTTCATAATTTATTTTTAGTTGTGGTTACCCTGGGCCTATCATAGTACTTTTTGTTATTGTTGAGATGTTTTCTCTGTTTTGTTTATTCAGATTATTGCAACTTTTTTAATTCATTATATCTAAGCACATCACTTACTATTTAAGTCTTCCACCGAGTAAAATAGCCAAACCAAGTAGTTTGCTTACGATTAGAAATGGTTCTATGTGTCAGACATGTCCAAGTTGTAAACTCAAGGCATGAAAAACTTTGTATCAGAGCCAGGTTCAAGTGTACTGGGATGTCTAAGGAATGGTGTCTAGTAGAGTTTGTATTATGTGTGTGAAGCACGCCACATCCATAATAGGGAGGCTATAGGGCATTAGGAAGTGTCACTATCAATTGTAATTTTATTTTGTGCTTCAGAGTTTAACTATGTTTAATCTATTCTAACTTGTGTGTTCACGCGTTGATTTTCATATCATGCCTCCACACAGAGCCGTTAGATCAGCTAGGGGTAGAGGATATCTAGCCAGGAAAAATGCAAACCAACCTAATACACTAATTCCTGAGGGATCTAGAGGTCTAGATATGCCTATTGAGCAACCATCACATGAAAATATCTCTAATGTTAAGCTCCGCTAGGCTATTTAGACTTTGTCACAAGCAATCACCACATAAAGGGGTCAATAGAGAGAGTGTAAACATGATGGTTCAGACACCACTAGGGTTCATGAATTTCAGAGGATAAACCCACCTTAGTTCATAGGGTCTGATGTGAAGGAGGATCTTGAGAAATTCATTGACAAGCTCTAGAAATTATTTCAAGTTACACATACAGGTGATGTAGAGCGAGTTGAGTTAGCTGCCTACCAGCTCCAGGGAGTAGCCAAACCCTAGTTTGATCAGTGGAAGGGAGGCAGAGTAGAAGGGGCACCAACTTTGAGTTAGGAAGTGTTCGAGGAGGTCTTTTTGGGATAGTACTTTCCCAAATAATTGAGGAAGACAAAGGTGAAGAAGTTCCTAAATCTAAAGAAGAAAGTTATGAGTGTTAGGGAGTACAACTTCAAATTCACTCAGCTATCCCGTTATGCTCTGACTATGGTGGCAGACATAAATAAAAGGATGGATTCGTTTATGTATGGGACTATGGTGGCAAACATGAATACTAGGATGGAATTATTAATGTATGGGATGTCTCAAACGACTAAGTGAGAAGGAAGAAATTCTATGCTAATTAGGGATATGTAAATAGCTCGCTTGATGACTTATGTGTAATAGGTGGAGGAGGAAACGATATAGGATAACGAGGATTCAAAAACAAGAAGGCTAAGACATCAGGTCAGGAGACAGGTAAGAAGTGGGTAGGAATTTCTAGTCATTCATCCTTTCATCCTAAGACATCTATAACAACACCTTCATATGCTAGTGCACCTGCACCGAGGGCCAGGAATGAGAAAAGATCACAGAGTCGCAGAGTTCATGGCAGCCAGTCACAGGGGAGTTTAGCTCAAAGATTCTCTCATTATCCATTTTATGATAAATGTGGTAGTTCTCATCCAAGAGAGTGCCTTGTGGGTACAAATGGTTGTTTTAGGTGTGGTCAGGTGGGCACTTTTTGAAGTAGTGTCCTAAGGGGAGGTAGAACATTAAGGATAGAAAATGTCAGTCAATTTCTTCAGCACCACAGGGTAAGCCAGTTCAGAGGGGTGCTACATCAGGGACAGGCAGGGGAAGAAACTGTCTATATGACATGGCCACTGTACTGGAGTAGGATAACTTACTAGAAGTGGTTATTGGTATACTTAAAGTTTTTACTTATGATGTCTATGTATTATTAGACCCGGGTGCTACATTATCGTTTGTGACTCCTTATGTATCCATTAAGTTTGAGATCAGTCCAAAATATCTTCTTGAACCTTTCTGTGTGTCCACTCTTGTTGGAGAATCTATTCTATCCCGAAGAATCTATAGGGCTTGTCCAGTGTCATTTTACCATAAAGATAACTTAGCTGATCTAGTTGAGTTACATATGGTAGATTTTGACATCATTCTAGGCATGGACTAGCTTCATGTTTGTTATGCCTCCGTAGACTACAAAACCAGGGTGGTTAAGTTTCAATTTCCCAATGAGCAAGTCTTAGAGTGGAGGGGTAGCTTAGATTTTCCTAATGTTCAATTGATCTCACGTCTCAAAGCTAGAAAATTAATTTCCAAAGGGTGTACATACCACCAGTCAGAGTAAAAGATTTTAGTGTTGAGACACCATCTCTCCATTCTGTTCCAGTCGTGAATAAGTTCCCATAAGTCTTTCTTGATGGTCTACATGAAATTTCTCGTAATAAGGAGATAGACTTTGGGATAGGCATCCTTCCACATACTCAACCCATATCTATTCCTCCATATTAGATGACTCCTTTATAGTTAAAGGAGTTGAAAGAGTAGCTAATAGACCTTCTAGATAAGGATTTCATAAGACTGAGTGGCTTATATTGAGGTGCTCCAGTTATCTTCATTTGTAAAAAGGATGGTTCTCTTAAAATATGCATATATTACCACCAGTTAAACAAGATCACCATAAAGAATAAGTATCCTCTCTCCAGAATTGATGACTTGTGTGATCAACTCCAGAGTGATACTTGTTTATCCAAAATAGATCTTAGATCTGGGTACCATCAACTCAATGTTAGAGAAAGTGACATTCCTAAGATAGCCTCCATAACCCGTTATGGTCATAATGAGTTCTTAGTCATGTCATTTGATCTGACTAATGCGCTAACAATTTTCATGGATCTTATGAACAGGGTGTTGAGGTAGTACCTAAATATGTTCATCATATTTTTCATAGATGACATCCTAATCTATTCCCATAATAAGGAAGAGCATGCCAACCATCTAAGAATTATACTTCAGACCCTTAAGGACCAACAGTTATATGCCAAATTTTCTAAATATGCATTTAGTTATTGTCTGTGGCATTTTTGGGTCATATTATTTCTGGTAACGACATTCAAGTAGATCTCAAAAGATTGAGGCGGTAAAAAACTGGCCAGGGCCCAAAACTTCAACAGAGATAAGGAGTTTCTTGGGTTTGGCAGGTTACTATTGACATTTTGTAGAGGAGTGTTCTTCTATCTCAGCTCCTTTAACTAATCTAATTTAGAAGAATGTTAAGTTCTTTTGGTATGAAGCTTATGATATGAGTTTTTATGAGTTGAAAACCAGGCTGACTACAACTCTGATTTTGTATCCCTACACAAAAGAATTGATGGCTTTGTTGTGTAATGTGATGCTTCTAAAGTTGGTCTAGGGTGTGTATTAATGCAGAGAAGCAAGGGGATAACATATAACTCTAGACAACTTAAGACTCATACTATCCAACTCATGATCTTGAACTTATTGTTTTGGTGTTTTCTCTAAAAATTTGGAGGCACCATCTTTATGGTGGGCATATGGATGTGCTTATTAACCACAAAAGCTTGCAGTATCTATTCAATAAGAAGTAGATAAACTTGATGTAGAGGAGATGATTGGAGCTGTTGAAGGAATATAACATGAGCATCCTCTATCACCTACGTAAAGTTAATGTAGTTGTTGATGCTCTTAGTAGGTTGACCATGGAGAGAATTGCACACATTAAGGATGGAATGAAAGAACTAGCTAAGAAAGTGCACAGGCTGGCATGCTTGAGAGTGCAGATTGAGGATTCTGATGAAGGTGGAGCAATTGTCAAACATGGGGTAGAGTCATCTTTAGTGGTTTAGGTGAAAGGGAAGCAAGACTAGGATCCCATCCTCCTCCAATTAAAAGAAGATGTTCAAAAGTAGAAGGTATTAGTGTTTGCAAAAGAGGGAGATAGAGTTCTAAGATACCAAGGCGGATTATATGTACTGAGTGTTCATGGTCTTGCCGATAGGATTCTGGCTGAGGCTCATAACATTTAATACTTTGCTCATCCAGGTGAAACAAAAATGTATAGAGAATTGCGAGAGGTTTATTAGTGGGGTGGCATAAAGATGGACATCGCAAGATGATCGAATTTCCAATAAGTTAAGGTGGAGAACCAAAGGCCTTATGGTGTCACGTAGAATATTGAAATTCTAGAGTGAAAGTGGGAGATGATGGTATGAAGGTGAATCCTAGTACAACCTTCTATCCTCAAATAGACGGGTAGGCAGAGCAGACCATAGAGACGCTTGAGAATATGTTGAGAGCATGTGTTATTGACTTTAAAGGTTATTGGGATGATCATTTACTCTTGATTGAATTATCTTACAATAACAGTTTCCAAACTAGCATATAAATGGCACCATACGAGGCTCTTTATGGGTGGAGTTGTACGTCACCTATTGGGTGATTCAAAGTTGGCAAGGTTGGATTGATAGGACCTAATTTGGTCTATAAAGCTATGGAAAAGGTGAAAGTTATTCAAGGGAGAATAAAGACAACCCAAAGCCGACATAAATCTTATACCGATGTTAGAAGAAGAGATTTGGAATTTGAGGTAGGTGATTAGGTGTACCTAAAGGTTTCACCAATGAAAAGAGTTATGAGATTTGGAAAAAAGAAGAACCTCAGTCCCCGATATATTGGACCATACCAAATTATTAGGAGGATTGGTAATATGGCATGCGAATTGGAATTGCCACAAGAGTTCGCTGCTATCCATCTTGTATTCCACATTTCTATGCTTAAGAAGTGTTTGGGAGACCCCACACTGGTTGTTCCTGTAGAGAGTATTGGAGTCAAAGACAACTTGTCATGTGAAGAGATCCCAATTCAGATTCTAGATCGTCAAGTTTGCAAATTGAGAACCAAGAAAATTGTTACTATTAAAGTTTTGTAGAGGAACCAATTCATTGATGAAGCCACTTGGGAAGTTGAGGAAGACATGAAAGCTATATACCCTCATTTATTCCTTCCTTCGAATGTTGAGCCAGAAGGTAATATTTTGTATTTTTATCATTAACTTGAGATACATTCTTAAATATGAGTAATAAGATGTCTGGGTAGCTTCCTGGTGAGAAGTTAGCGTATAAGTACCAATCATGCTTAATATTCTCCAGTTCCATATTCATTCGAGGATGAATGATCCCAAGGGGGAAGATATTATAACACCTCATAATTCTACTCTTAAGATAAAAAATTTGTCGTCACAAAGACATAAGGTTGAACCTAGTGATTCCTTTCTTGTACATATATTTTAAGGCTCATTAATATATGCGGAAAGAGTGTTGGAAGTTAATTCGAGTCATGAGAGACATCTAGTACTTAGTTGAGTTCAAAACCTTCCCACCAATTAAGTTTTTTCACATTAGATTATGCAAGGGTCAACTTTAAATGACCATAATCTCAAAACACAAATAATTAGGTGTCCTGTAGTACATCAAATTAAAGATCTTTGAATTTGATTTCCAATGACACCAAGATTTTTATTTGTAGTACAGAGCAAAGTGTTATAGCCATTTTACTACAAACTGCCAGAGCTGAGTTCATTCTATGACCCATCTTGTCAGTTCGTGGAATGACTTCTACAAGTCCATTTTTGAGTCCCCAACTCTACGAACCCAACGACCGATCGAGTTTGGGACCGTAGAATGTGTTTTAATACCCTGAAGTCTACCCCAGTTTCAACGAATGAATTTCTATGGTTTGTATAATCTTCTACAGACCATAGATAGTCCTGTAGATGACTTGGACAGTGTTTTTAAGAAAGGGTATTTTCATCCTTTCTCACTCTTTAAACCTAAACTTGTCAGTTTCTCCTAATTAAATCCCTAAACATGATTCTTTAACTTGATTATGCTCAAAACATTCTCCAAACTTAGAACGTAGTTTCAAGAGTGGAAAAGCTACGACTTTTAAGCAACTTCTTCAAAATTCTTCAAGAATCTAATTCTTCTACATATGTAAGACCTACAAACATCCTACTACATTATCTTACCATCATGTAACTACTAGTTTCTTTAAGTTTCAGGTTATGAGTTGAGAACAAGATTTCTTCATTAGGAGTAAATATTCTTATTTATGTTATTTTTGAAGGAAAGCATGAAAATTACTAAAAGTTTCTACTATATTGAGGTCCTAAGTCGAGATACTACTTCTAATTGTTGAACTTGTTAAACTCTAAACTTACTATGAACATCTATGAATTTTTAAGTCTTGCTTTAAACTCAAGAAAAGTATTAGCATAAGTATTTTTTGGACAGTGAAGTATGAAATCTATGATTTTAGACAACTTTGAGAAAAGTTAAGAGAATAGTAAGTTGTGGTAAGTCCTAAAGAGAAGAAAAGTAATACTTTTAGCAAATATATTATTTTAAGTATGATCATATAATTAACACTTTTGGGAATGGTATTGAGTACTGATATGGGTAAGAGTTATAATACTTGAACTAATAAACTACATAACCAGCATAGGATAGGACTTACCAAAACTATAGATCCTCATTGCCACTGAGATTTCTCAATTTAGGGATGGATCCACTCCCCTAATACTTTGTCTCTTATCTTGGCAAAGTATGGGATGACTCTAACAGCGTGGGAAAGATGTTGTATGATCACGAGGCTCATAGTGATGGTTGTCGGTTAGAGAAACTCCCCAAGCTAAAGTAAACTAATTCTTCCATACAGAGTTTCAGCATATGATATTACTTTAAGAATATAGTTTATTTATTATTTTTACTTTCGTATTTTGAGACATGCTTCTAGCTACTTTTAAGTATAGTGCTTTATCCCGAGTTCCCTATTTTAGCTATTTTACATGCTTATACATTCCATGTACTGATGTCCTTTGGACCTACATCATTTTTTATTACAGACGTAGGTGACAGAGTCCCTCATCAGATGCTCCATTAAGGACTAGCATTTCATTTAGCTATTGGTGAGGCCTCCTACTGGTCAGAGGCTTTGAAGTCCTTATTTCTATTTTAGTATTCATTTTTAGTTGTGCTTACCATGGGCCTGCCATGGTAGTTGTTTCAATATTTTTTAGTTAGAGGTTCTATAGACCTGATGGTATGAGTCTTAGTTCTTACTTTCATCTGTTGTTGAGATATTTCCTTAGCTTAGTTTATTCAGATTATTGTAGCCTTTTTAGTTCATTAAATCTAAGCCTATAACTTACTATTTAAGTCTTCACCTTGGTTCTTTTAGGATTAGAAATGGTTCTGGGTAACGACCATATCCGGGGTGTAAACTCGGGGCATGACATCAGAGTTGGTTATTTATTTTAATAGCTTAGTTTAGTCAAATAATAATATTCACGGGGTACTACTTCATCCAAAGACATTGAGAGATGATAAGAAAGTTGAAAAGAAGAAATCTTCCACGAAGGTTTAGTTTAGGATTGTACCCCTGCGTGGAATTGATTTTTGTATCCCTTTTTCCTATTTATGTATCCCCATTTAGTTTATTTATCAAGCTTGTATAATGTTTTTTGACGGAACATTTCAAATTGCATAATCTATCATTCAAATTGTTAGGTCCGCCCTTGGCACAAAATGGTCACATATCTGTTGAGGACGCACAACAACTGTTTGTATGTGAATGCGTTTCTTTATTTGAAGACATGCTAGTCCAATCCTTTTAAAAAGATTTGTAGAACCCCTTAGGCGTAAAAATCAAGTCATTATCAAAAGTTCATCCAAAAACCCTTTGAGTCTTGAGTTTCCCAACAAAATTTGAATTTCATTCTCAAAATTCTAAAATATTATGAGTTTTAATTTGTAAAGATTCAGTCCAGTCAAACTACATAGGACCTGATTTCTCCTCGTGAAATACGTAGTCAACCTTTCAAGGCTTAACCTTTATTTTTTTGAAAAACTTGTTCTTCCCCATCATCCTTACAAGAGAGTCAATAACTTTAGAAGATGCAAGAAAACCTTGGCTCAATGCTTCCTTGATTCACAAATCTCAAATTAAATGTCACGACCCGGAAGGGGGGCCTAGATATGACATGGTAAACGAGAACCCGAAAGTCCTCAATCAAGACATCATAGAATCATTACTCACATCATCGGTTAGGAAGCGCGGAAAGTAAACACATAGGACATAATTCTAGAGGAAATGGGGCTTTGGACTCAAGCTATGGGGATGTTGCTGGGAATGAGATGAGCATGAATCACATAGCACATAGCAAGTATTTCTAAGTGGCGGGTAAGTAGGAGTCAAGCTATGGGGGCATACCAGGTTATGGGACTTTCCACATAAGCACATTCCCAACATCCACAATCCTATAAACATAATCATAAGCATAAACAAACATTACTTCCATAAATAAATTGTCACAACCCGGTTAGGGGTCTAGGTGTGACATGGCGAAGGAGAACACAAGGGCTCTCGATCAAGCCATCATAGTACCAAACTAACCCCATTACTCAAAGAATGCGAAGCATAACACATAGACTAATGATTCAAAAATTTCCATAGCAAGTTCAATATACTGATCATGATAAATTGTCAAACTTAAGTCAACATATAACATAAAAATAGCGTCATTGGTCCAACACATGCCTCGAGTGACGAGGACCACTACAAGTCCGGGCTCACACTCAAAAGTCCAACAAAACAGAAATAAAGTATTAAAGTCTAGAGGAAAGTTTGTTATTGCCCTTGGAAGAAGTGCTCACCACAACAGATTGCTTCTAAATCAAAGCTCGTCAGTAGGTAGATAGAACTCGTCACCTGCACCTACATGATTAGAACATGTAGACAAAAGTATGAGTTAGCACAATAAAGAACTAAGTATGCGGGCATGCAATGCATATGACATGGGAACGTGACTACAGTATGACAAGGGGACACTTAGTTCGAAGGAGTGCACTTAGCCAAAAGAATATATAACAAGATTCTTATGCCATGATGCATGAAATGCAACCTATCAATATTATAATTTCGGGGATTGACCTCAACCGACTCAAAGTAGGACCAAGGAAGCTACCACTCAGAATGGACTACTTGCCAAGCAGATCCCAAAACTCCCTTAAATAAGGGGTAACAAAACAAGGCTCCCAATTTGGGGCTATCTAAACAAAGCTCCCAATCTGGGGCAATCCTATGGTGGCACATGGTTTGACGAAAAGGGTGGGGCCCTTGGGGATAGCCCACTTACTACCCAATCCATCGGTACTAAGTCGGATCCCACGGGAATACATATATACATACCAATATCTTTCAAAACCCGAAACTGACCATACTTTCAAATCATGCATCCTTAGACAAAATTTCAAAAATCCAAACGTTTCAAGTCAATAAGCTTCAAACCAAATCAAGAGTTTCAAAAATCATTCAAGATCAATGCTATAGGATGTAGCTCATTCTAACAAAATCCAAAACCAAAACAAATGGTGCTAGCACTCAAATGACTCATAGAGTCAATGAAAGAGACATTGTGATCAGAAGCCTAGACATATCCAAATTCATATCAAGAATTTCCCAAAACAAGAGTTTCATCATAATCTTATCCAATGGAATGCATGAATGAATGCATCAAAGGATGGGTAACGGAATTCAAAACTTCAATTTACAATTGAAACTTTACTTCATCAAATTCATGTGAAAATTTCAAAGTAAAATCCAACAAGACTTATCCATGCATCAAAATTCAAGACAAATACATGCAATACTAATTCTTCAAACTTTAATGGAGTAAATCATAAGTTTCAAGGGTAATTTCACAATGAAGTAACCTAAAGTCTACAGCGAATACCAAACGTCAAGATAGTTTTGCAACAATCAAGAGAACCCATAACTAAGTAAAACGTAAAAAGTAATAATTTAAAGAGTTAGGGTTCTTGGGATTCATGGGTGGAAGAACCCACGAATTTAAAACCCACATACCTTATGACAACACTTGGGTTGCGTAGAGAATCAAGGATTGATCACTTTCCCGAAATTTCCTTCGAATCTTCAACAATGGTGCTCAAGAACTTGAGAGGAATCAATGGAACCCTTGAGAGTGTTTTGAGTGATAGTTTACGATTTACGTAATGTCTATAGGGATTTGGGGACCTTAGGGAGCTTAAAAGAGGCTTAGGAAAGACAAAATTCCAAAAATACCCTTAATAAAAAATATAACTTTCTGGAACTAAACAATGTGAGACGGATGCTAAAGTGCCCGTCTCTCTGTACAAGACCCGTCCAACTCACTATCTCACCATACTTAGCCAAATTGTCAGCGCGAACTCTCGGAAAGCTCTCTGTTACACTTGACGATCACATTGATGGGCTGTATGGTGTGTGACAGGCCGTGTAAGGGTTCCTTGGGCCTATAATTAGACTCCCAAACGTGTCCATGGCTTGGACTAGCCACTCTCCAACTTGATGGGACAGTTGACGGGTCATATTATCTCTCACGGGCCGTTAAAGGTCCCGTGATCCTATACATAGCATAGGGGTGGTTACATGCCACCCTTAGATCACTGTGACATACCATGACACCCTATATGGACCGTACAAAGATTCACGGTCCGTGCCCCTGTCCTTGGCCACTTTTCTTAGCCTATCTCCAATGGCTTCCGAATTTCGGATAGTCTCACTGTTTGGGCCATATCTCCCTCATCCGAACTCCGAATCGAGTAAAACCAGTTGAGTTGTAAATCTAACTCAAAGAGATTCAATTTGATATATAGTATCCCATATGGTTAATCCTATATCAAAAGTTATGACCATTTAAGTACACTGCCAAAACATTTCCTCTAGGCCACCAACTAGCACATTTTGCGTTCGGCCACTTAAACTCAACCCATGGCTACCAAAACTTAACCATGACCAGTAGTACATCATATAAGGCCAATCATAAGGAGATTTTGAAAATTTTCAGGTCGTTACATTATCTCCCCTTGGGAACATTTGTCCCCGAATGTGCTAGGACAAGGGCTTGAGGACAACAGTAACCAACATGGGACATGCAAATCAATACAGAAAGATACCATGCATAAATTTACAAATAATTCAAAACTCATGTCAAAATATCATTTTCGTGCTCATGAATGCATGCAATGTCATGAAATTGAAGAAACAAGAATTGAAACAAATAAAGGATAGAACCAAGTACTTTAGGCTTGTGTAGATGGAAAAAGATGAGGATAGCGATTCTTCATGTCTAACTCCGCCTCCCAGGTTGAACTTTCTACTTCTTGGTTTCTCCAAAGAACCTTCATCGAAGCCACTTCCTTGTTGCGAAGCCTCTTCACTTGTCTGTCTAGGAACTCAACCGGGGCCTCTTCATAGGTCAAGTTCTCCTCAATTGTTACACCCTCTAAAGGCGTAACGGCCTTGGGATCACCAACTACCTTCCTCAACATAGACACATGGAATACTAGGTGAATAGAACTCATGTCAAAAGGCAAATCTAACTTGTAAGCTACATTCCCAATACGTTCAACAATCTCGTAAGGACCCACATATCGAGGAATTAGTTTACCCCTCTTACCAAACCTCATGATCCCCTTCATAGGAGACACCTTTACATACACCCATTTACCCACAAGAAATTTAAGGTATCTTTTTCTCACATCCGCATAAGAATTTTGGTGACTTTGGGCCATTTTTAATTTATCCCTTATCAATTTCACCTTATCAATAGCCTTAATCACCAAATCCGGACCTAGCAAAGCCATCTCCCCAACTTCAAACTAATCGATCGGTGACCTACACCTTCTTCCATATAGGGCCTCAAATGGGGCCATGCCAATACTAGCATAGAAGCTATTGTTATATGCAAACTCAACAAGTGGCAAGTGATCATCCCAATTACCCTTGAATTTCAACACACATGCTTTCAACATGTCTTCCAACGTTTGAATTGTTCTCTCGGCCTTCCAATCGATCTGGGGATGAAATGCGGTGCTCAACTTCACCTGGGTACCAAGCCCTCTTTGGAAAGACTTCTAAAAATATGAAGTGAATTGGGTACCTCGGTCTGATATTATAGACCTTGGCACACCATGCAAATGGACCAACTCTCGAAGGTACACTTTAGCATACTCCTCCGCACTATAAGTAGTCTTGACCAGTAGAAAGAGAGCCGACTTCGTCATTCTGTCCACAATCATCCAAAGAGAATCAACCTGTTTCCTCGTACGAGGTAAACCCACCACAAAGTCCATATTAATGTCTTTCCATTTCCAAGTACGAATTTCAATGTCTTGTGTCAAACCACCGGGTCTTTAATGTTCAACCTTTACTTGTTGGCAATTCGGACATTCTGACACAAACGTTGCTATATCCCTCTTCATGCCAGGCCACCAAAACAACTCCTTCAAATCTTGATGCATTTTAGTGGAACCTAGATGGATTGAATACTGTGAATTATAAGCCTCTTGGATGATCATCTACTTCAATCCTTCCACCTCCGGGACACACAACCGATCTTCATAACGAAGCACACCATCTCCCCCTTGGGAGAAAACCTCAATCTTGCCCTCGTAAACTAGCTTTTTCAACTCAACTAAGGAAGGGTCCAAATATTGCTTTGCCATCACGTCCATTATCAAGGACGATTCAGAACCATTCTGAACACGAATATTCCCATTTTCAGAATCAACTAACCTCACACCTGTAACACCCAGAAAATTTTCAAAATCTACTTATGGTTGACTTTCTATGATGTACTACAAGCCATGGTTGAGTTTTGGTAGCCACGGGTTGAGTTTAAGTGGCCGAATTCAAATTGGGCTAGAAAGTGGCCTAGAGGGATAGTTTTAAAAGTCAACTTCAAATATTCATAATATTTGATGTGGAATGAACCATGTGAGCTACCACCTATAACATTGAAGCTCTTTGAGTTAGCTTTGCAACCCAAGTGGTTCTACTCGATTTGGTTATCGGATGAGGGAGATATGGCCCAAATAGTAAGACTGTCTAAAATTCAGAAGCCATTGGAGATAGGCTCAGAAATGTGGCCAAGGACTTTGGCACGAACCGTGAAACTTTGCACGGTCCGTCTAGGCTCCCGTGGAATGTAACAGTGAGCTTGGGGTGGCATGGAACCACCCCTAAGCCAAGTGTAGGTCGACGGATCCTCAAA
>JBCEWC010005737.1:0-24358 GCA_038996855.1 Solanum aculeatissimum | reverse complement strand
CTTGGAAAATACAACCAAAAATCTCGAATTTTGCTTCTCAAATCGAGATTTCTGTAAAAAGATCGAGTCTTTTGGGGGGAATTGAGTCTTTCCGTAATCAGGACGTAAAATGGAAACAAAAAAGGAAGATTTTGATGTGGGATTTGAGGACTTATGAACAAAAGTTGGCTAACTGTCAAATAATTGGGAATAAAGTAGCAGTTACCATTACCAATAGCGTTTGGAGTTTATCGGAAAGGAAAAATACATGGAAGAAACGCGCACCTTTCAACTATATTCCTTTATTATCTTTTTTTTTCTTTTTTAACAATATAAACGTATATCATTCCAGCTTTGCTGAAAGTTACAACACTGGAGCTTAGTGATTTGAGATTGAGACCATTTTCAGAAACAAAATTGTCTTGTTTGCCCCCACAATTCCCTTTTAGGAAAGTTTTTCGAGAGATCTAAGAAAAAAAATATTTTTAATATTATTTTAGAATAAAAATATTTAATCTAAAAATGCTATAAAATATTTTAAATTATCAAAATGCATAAAAAAAACTTTTGATTTATACATACTAAAAATAAATTATTTTTAGCATTCAAAAAAATAGGCTAAACGTGTTATTAAATACATTTTAGATTGTTTGTATTCAACAATCATACAGAAATTTTTTATTGCTAAATATGACAATACGTTTTGTTTGGTGAAACACATAAGAGTTCAATTCACTTGAAAACATAGTTTATAAAGCAAATGTTTGATTAATGATGTGGCTGTTGGTTGCCAAACGGGCATCATTCACGTCTATACTCATATATAATTAGTATTTAGTAGTGATGCTGTGATAGTGACAAGAATTATAGTGATTGTTGGAAGTTTTATAAGTAACATTATGGTATCAAAGTTTAATATTTCAATTATGAAATGAATTTGTATTGTTATGTTTGGGAAAACATTATACAAAATGAATAATATCAAACATTTTGTAACATTATGGAAATAGCAAAATTGCCGCATATAACGGACAAAAACAATAATTATTGATCAATAAAATATCTAGAATTGTCAGCTCCAAAAATATTCAATATTGAGTTGTCCTAGAACTTTTGACCAACTTCACTTACTTCAATGAATAATAATAATAATATTATCTTCGTCCCATATTATACGGGTACTTTCCATTTTACATGATTATTAAGAAATTATTAATATACTAGTAAACTTTACCATTTTTTGACATCTAATTGTGAACGGAGGAAGTATTTATTAAGGTTGAATATTTTATGTATTTGGAATGCCATGTGGCAATTTTTTTTAAAATTGAGTGAGTATATTATGCATACCACTGATGTATGTTTTTTAAACTAATAATTAATAGTTAACGTATGAAATTCACACCTCCAATAGTTTAAGTATAAAAATAAAAATAAAATTAAATGTGTTTTTGACACTTTTCTCTAATACTAATACTAATTTAAAAAGGCTAAATTTGAACATCAAAATATAATACTCCCTCTAGCCTAGAGGCTTTTTTTCCTAGTTCAAAATAAATAAGTTTTTTAAAGTTGAAGAGAATTGTCCAAACTTTCGTCCATATTTATTCTTCCTTTTAATAAGATTTTAACTGCTTTACAATTTTTTAGGAGAATAAGTTAGAAACAATAAGTTTAGTCATAATATTTGACTGGTTTTTCAAAATTATTTAACTGCTCAGCATAATAATTTTGAAAGAAAAGCATTAGTAATATTCATGTTCTAGGACAAAACATGATCAATAGTAATTTAAGTGTACATTAATAACAGTCACTTACATGTTGACTCACTTGTCATTTAGTTCCCAATAATGTCTCGCAATATTAAAATATCATGGGCCACAGCCATGATATATAATAACTTAAATAATACTATTAAAATGAAGGAAATTTTTGGAGAGTTGCAAAAATAAGGCGCACCCACCAACTCACAAATATTTATTACCTTCTACTTGCATATAACTTTATCATAAAACTTAGGCAAATGAAAACCCCAGTGAAGTTTATGTCAATATGGTTTGGCACTTTTGAATTTTGATTTCTGTATTTTCTAGACGTCAAGCGAATAAACTAACAGTTAATTAAATGACAAATCCATATTATTAACATTTTTTATTCGGGTACATATGGGATATTACCAGATGCTCTATATCATTTTTTTTAATCTTGAATAAATACCCCACTCAAACATTTGTCAACTGAGGAATTGATTCTACTAACCTCTTTGGTACTTGTACTAGAAGAATATAGTATACCTGCCAGGCTGCAATTCTATGGAAACAACTCTTATAAAGATTTCAACTTTTGTAGTACAAAAGGAACAATTAATATTAGTGGATCAAAAATGACACTTTCCAGCTTCTTTCATTTTGGGGCCTTCTCTCACATACTTCAAATAGACATGGCCACCACATAAAAGTCGAATATTCATAATAGCTAAACGGTAAATGGAACAGGCCTCATTTTGCATCTAAAGTCAATCAGAGTCATCTTACTAACAGGTTGTTGAAAGCAGCACAACATATAAACAATGAGTTGTATACCTTTGAGTTACACACACAAGCAATATAAAGTTGGGCTTATCATGTTGTCTGAGCAGTAAAAATTTCCTCCCTGTCAAAGGGCCTGCTTCTTCGAGGAACATCAGCTATATTACAGAATTCTGACAAGCTTTTCCTGATTTGCACTCTTTTCTTTTTTTCTGGTGGACGGGGACCAAGAATGCTGACATCAATAGTTGCACCATATGCCTGTGTAGACGAGATCACTGCATCATAAGCCTTTGTAGAAAGACTCAGGCCTTCAGTTAGAGCCCTCACATACAACTCATATGCTAGCCTCGGCTTGCCATCATTCGCGAGAGCCTCAATTAGCATTTCATAGCTAACCTCATTGGGGGTTATGTTTTGAGTTTTCATACGCTGAAACCACTCGTATGCAGAACTTCCCATACCATTCCGAGCACATCCACTAATAATTGCATTGAATGTAACAACAGTAGGCTCAACTCCAGTGGAAACCATCTCCTTGATGATAGAATCAACTATGTTAAATTTCCCTTGAGCAGTGTAAATTGATGCCATAATAGTATAGGCATACAAATTTGGCTCGATGCCCATTTTGATCATATGTTTCCAAACCTGAAGGGCTTCATCATAGAGCTTTCCTTTCTCTAGAGCACTGAGCAATGCTCCATAGGAGATAACAGTCGGCTTTTCACCTTTTTCTACCATCCTCCTAAATATCTGTACTGCAGCAGATGTTTCTGAAGCCTTGGAACAGGCAACAAGCACGGCATTCCATTCCCTACTGCTTGGTTTAAGCCCCTTCTCTTCCATTTTATTCAGCAACCTAACACCCCACCGCCAAATACCTCTTTTTCTGGCCGCACTCAGTAGTATGTTAAAATGAGAAACTATCAGTTCATATGACATGTTGTTCGGTTTTGGCCCCTTGTCCAACAAATCCTCATAAATTTCAAGAGCTGCCCACCATTTCTTTGCCTTTCCCATCAACCAAATAATATGGTTGCAGACGGATAAGCTAATCTCAGTATCCATCTCTCTTATCCTATTATACAGTTCTTTTGCTACAATATGATGTTCTTCACGGGTACATGCCCACGCTAGGCGTTCATATTCTGCACGATTTGGTTGGAGCCTAGCCTTATCCATATCCGTTAGTAGTTTCAGAACATTGATGTTCGTATTTTCGCCCTTCACAAGCCATTGCCGCATCACCTGGTAGCAAATTCGAATTATGAAATTCTCAAGCTTGGCAAATTCATCCTCCCAGTTTTCTTCCTCTAAGTTTCCAATTTCACCATTTTGATATTTCTCTCTTGTCTCAACAAAGAAAGTTATAGCACCAAATCCATCTTCAAGTCTCCGATAAGCAAACAAGGCAGTGGAATAGGATGCAGGACTAGGAGAGAGTCCCTTCTTTGGCATCTCTCTGAAAAGATTGAAAGCTTCAAGTTCCCGACCTTGTTCTATATAAATTCTCATTAAAGTATTGTACGTAACAACATTAGGCTGCACTCCTTCGGAGACCATATCATCCATGACTTTATCAACAAGATCATACTTCCCCGCCTCCTTTATGGAGCCTAAAAGACTGTTATAAATGAACACATTTAAGCTAATAGAGCCAATATTATCCTTGCTCCTCCTCCTTAACCACTCAACAAGTGCCATAGCAGACTTCAGCTTCTTATCTTTACCCAAACCTCTAATCATAGATGAATAAACTTGAAGGGGTAATTCAACCTTATCCTTAAGAACTTCATCTACCTCATCTACAGTTCTGACAAAGTGCAAGCTCTGTGCAAGAGCTCGAACATCCACCTTCTCGGCTTTAACTCTCCCCGCCTCTTCCTCCACACTTTCAACATCACCATCATCATCATACTCAACATTATGAGTCAATTCCCCCTTTTCCTCCAACTGAACACAATTAAAACCCTCAACCCCATCTTCCCCTCTAATGAAAGATTGTGAATTTTGTTTTTGTACATCACAATCAATAGCTTTCTCTTCAGAGGCTTGTGTCAAAGCAAAAGATGAGCCAAAAGAATCCTTCTTTCGGCGGCGAAAAGGAAAGTATCCCGTTGTCAAACAAAAATCTTGTTTTCTCAACTTATGCTTATTTCTTGGACACCTAAGACTTGTGGATACATGATCAGAGCTAGAATTATGAGACAGGGAGTATGAAAGAACCCAACTTTCAGTTCTCCGCCATGTAAAAACTGAACTGGAAGATGAAGCCAACTCTTGCTCAGAGATAAAGCATTTTGTTCTTGAAGACCAAACATTTAGATAAGGCATTTTGTTCAGAGAGGAAAAAAGAACCCAGAATTCAGATTTTAACTAAACATTGATAATTGAATAACCCCACAAGATTGTTGATTGTCAAAGATAAAACAGAGTTCATTATAGTCTTCAAGAGTTCAACAGCACGTCAAGAATCAAAAAGAGCATACCTTTGAAGAAGAAATTATTGCAAAACTGAACTTTGATAGGAATTGAGAATTGGGTCTTACTGATTTTGGAAATTTGGTTTAGGACCATTCATATTACTGATGATTTCTGGTAGCCATTCAATTTGGTGTGAAATGCAAGTCAGTGAGGTGTACAAGTAAATCTGAGGCTGAGAAAATTATGCTGACAAAAAAGCACAAGTGTCGTAAAAAGGACCCAGTGGGCTGTAAGTAAATAATTGGGTTTGAATCTCGTTGGACTATTTGTGCTCAAATGATCCATACCCACAAGTTTGGTTCATTGTATTGGGCCACAATCCATTATGATTTCATTTGTCCTTCGAATTGGTCTTTGATTTCTGCTCTTCAACTGGGTTCATTTTAACTGTTGTCCTTTTAACCACACCATAATTATGATATGAAAATGTAAATTTATATCTTGCAAAAAAAATTACTTTGTTATGAGAATAAAATTTTAAGACCAGCACAATAATAGAGTCGTCAATATGTGTTAGGCATGTTGCATCGGTCTGATCTAGTTCGTGATTTAGTAAGGCTGGGCTGAGATTCTTGGAGCCCATTTAAAAAATGAGATTTTTAGCCTAGCCCAAATAAGTATGCTGATTTATTGGATTTTTGTAATATGGATTGAGCCGCCTCGTGGACCGAATAAAAAAATAATTAAAAATAAAATAAAGTATAAAGATAATAAGAGTCCAAACTCAAAATTCATTCAAAAATTTTAGATACAAATTATATTTTTATAATATGTAATATTGTGATGTTGCTATTTATTTTAATACGTTAAACTATAACTTAATTTAAAATTTTATAAAAATAATATACTTGTAAAATATGGACTGACCTGACAAAGCTCATAGCCCATGTACTGATGAATTGGTCTAACTATTTTCTGGCATACAAAAAAATGAACTAGCTCGACCTGATCGATCAAATTTCAAAATTCATATAGACTAGCCCGGCTCTAAAAATAAGGACAAAAGTGGGTCATTTATGGAAACCTCGATCTACAAATTTACATAGTTGGCGATTTGACCCAAAACATTTACTGTCCCTGTCCAATAATATACAAAACATATACATGTATAATATATCTACCGGCCATATATAATTAGTAATTTCTTTTTAGCTTTTGAGGTGATAAGAATGTGTAGGATGGCCAGTTTTGAGCCACTTTTTTTAATATATATCTGTCATTTGAATTGCAATTAAAAAATAGTCACTTCTTAATGTAAAAACTTCTGACCTAGAACACAAAAATACTCCAGCAATAGTTTTTTACAAATAGATATCTTTACAATTAATTAAAACTCTAGCATATTGAGTTGTAGTTCCAAAACTTCAATTCCTTTATGTGACACTAACGTATTGCTGCGGTGAAGTCTATATCAAATCTCATCACGAAAATTGAGCCATTTTCCAAATAAAATATATGGAGCTGCTCTCACACCTCGCTTTTCGGAAAAGAAGGTCACCTTCAAGCTTACTTTTCCTAATCAATCCAATGATGAATCCTATTATTATTTTTTTCTACCTTTAAGGCTCGAAAATGTATAATAAGCTATAGAGAGACAAATGGGCATAACATCCGAATGGCAAAAGAAAAAGTAATATTTTATTTATTCTTTGATCTCTTCTATAGTTCTATGGTCTTAATTAATTTCCTCCTACATTCTTACCAAACTAACATTGATCAAGATTCAGCCTGATTTGCAGCTAGCATGACTAATTATAAGGTTTAGCCAAAATCTTGGAGAGATTTTATTCTTGGATCTCCACATGTTTTAAGTTCTATAGTATACTAGAAATAAAAATAAAAATAAATCATAGTTCAAAAATAATATTTTAAATAATGAATAGTAGGTTGAAACTTGAATAAAGGCCATGTACTCACTGAAAATAGTTTACTTTGGATTTGGCCAACGAACGAATCTGCAGGCATAGAAATAATTTTGGGAGGCGTGGAAAAAGGAATCATATCTAAATCTGTTCTCTTCTAAAAATCTGTGGCCTATGACTCTATAGTTAGCTTCCATACTCATTCCTATTTTATAAGCCAATTTAGAATTTTATTAATTTACTTTATAAATTTTGATCATAAATTATATCGATTGAATAATTTAAATTTTAGATTTTAAATTATATCGATTGTTAAGTTCGTTAGATTGAATTAAGACATTTCAACATTTGACCAGATTTGTTTGCACAGAGGACTCAACCTAAAATCTGAATCTTTTTATATTCCATTCGAAATTATGGTAAATAGTCTATATCTTCTGATTAACCACCACTTTTTTTAAAAAAAAAAATTAGTATTATTTGTTTAGAATGAAATTAGTTAATTCAACTTTAGAAATTCTACATCTTAAAAAATATTATTCTTTATCATCACTCATCACTCATCAGTCATCACCTTAAACCTCCAACACACAATTACCATTGTCACAACTATCACTATCAACCATCTCAAGAAATTCTCACTCAAGTTGTGGCTGGATGATTAATTGAGGGTATGTTTGGTATGGAGGAAAATATTTTTCGGAAAATATTTTTTAATTTTTTTCATGTTTGGTTTGTTTAAATGTTTTGGAAAATATTTTTCCAAATCAACTCATTTTCCTCAAATTTAAACAACACGACTTCCTTCCAAAAATATATTTCAAAACTCTTATCCAATTTCAATTTAATTTTTTTTTATCTCATTCATACCATGATACCCCTCCCCCAAAAAATATTATTATTATTTTAAAAATAAAATAAGATTAAAATTTTTTTGAAAATTTTATTTTTTTCCTCATTCCTATTCCAATCCACCCTAGCATTAAAAAAAATTATTTTTACAAAAAATTTAAATTTTGAAAATTTAAGTTTTTATTTCACCCCATTACCCCATTCCTTCAGCCCCAACCCCCCAAGCCCCCCCATAAAAAAAAAAAGTTAAAAATTTATTTTTTAATAAATCAAAATTTGAAAATTTTAATTTTTTTATTCCACCCCGCCTTCCACCCCCACCCCCAAAAAAAGAATTTAAATATTTCAAATTATGAAAATATTTTCATGTCATAAATTATTTTTCCAAAACATGTTTTCTACTCTCTAGCTAAAATTAAATTTTTTTTTCTAAACAATATTTTCATTCATCAACCAAACAATAAAAAATATTTTTCACTCACCAACCAAACATGAGAAAATGAATTAGAAATCAACTCATTTTCCATGGAAATACCAAACACACCGTTGATCTTAGCAATTTTTATGCTGTATTCTAGTTTTTGAAATTGCGTAAATCAAATATTTATCTTTTATCGTTGATCATGTGGATAAGTTTTAATTAGTGATAAGGTGGTAATAATTATGTGAATTTAGGATAAGTATGTCGAAAATTAATTAACCACGTGTGTTAACATTAAAACTTTGACCTAAAACGCCAAAGTGAATGGAGATAATTGAGCTAACTTTGCCGTTTTAAAAAATTCCTTCTTTAATTTCTTTTACCAAATTTGTTATTTAATCATTAACCATATATATATGATAGATTAAGATCAGGCATAAAGAAACAAAACAAATATGGAGAATCTCTAAATTATATTTGGTTGATTAATTGTGTGGTTATATCATATCAAATCACTTAAAAGTTGTGTCTAATTAATTAGATCATCGAGTTCCATTTTGCAATAATTGTTGGCACAAAGGAACAAAAAAATGCCATTCATGTAACATGCAAATACAAGACAAATAAGATTTTATTGATGCTGCTTGTTGGAGAAGGCTATCAGGAATCATCATCTTCTTTTTCGTTTGTTTTGTTGTGACGTGCATATATTGAATTTTAGTTAAATTCTTAATTTATATCGAAGAATCTTTAAAGTGTTTTATTCTGAATTTAAATTTAAGACAATTTATATTAGTTGAGAACCATAATATATAATGAATAGAACTCTTAAATCATTTCTTTGTTAACGTGGTGAGAAAGAAAGAAATTGAAGGATGCATTATTGTTCCAACACAATTTGTGTTGTAAAATCCAAACCAAAAGAAAATGAATAGGAATAATTAAATAATGGTCCGACAACAATCCTTCTTTTTTCAGACATGAGATTATGGGTCCTATGAATTTTCTCAAAAAACGATTCAAATGTTTTCTTTTCATAATTTAATTTCATGCATATTCCAAACGAACATGTGGAAGCTGTCCACTGCACTCCTAAAATAGATTTATTGGATTTTATTTTTCTCTTTTTTCCACCTATTCCATCTTTTAATAGAATTAAAATTATCTTGAATGTTGCTTTTTAAGCAATTGTCATGCACTACAGTGACACTTTTATCTCTTAGTTAATTTTGAATTATGGACAATTCCAATTAGAAAATTTTAAATATGGGTTGGAAAGTGAGTTGATTAATTAGATTGTTAGTCTAGAAAATATTTTACGTACAAAAGTATATTGTACGAGATTAAAGGTTCTACATTTTAAATTACGAGCTCAAAATATCATGAGATGCATATATATACCTTATGTCCAAATTCTTCTTCTTCTTATTCCTATTTTACGAATTATGTATATCACTTGATAAAACTTAGCGATTTTTTAATAATAATAAAATAAATTCTAAACCTGAATAAGTATGAGTGAGGAGGAAAACTACGTGAATAAACAAATATATACTAATTAATTACCTAACATAACTATGGTTTGAATTAGTTATGGCTTGCGGCAAACATCTAACTGTAATATACAGTTTGAGTTTTTGTATAATTCGCGCGATTCATGCAAACGGTGTGCGCGATTATACAAAAATTGTGCGCGAATCAAATTATATTGCGAAATATACAAACACTGTGAATTATATAGCAAATTATACAAATATTGTGCACAAATTATATAACGAAATATATAAACACTATACAAAAATTGTAAATTATATATGTATAACTGTGCGAAAAGTGAATTAGTTCCTAAGAAGCTTTTGAAGTTATTTTGTCTACGGAACCATGACTATCTGTCGGAGAGATGCTCCATCAACTAACTGTAAAACTTGTTTTTTATTTACTTTGAAAATGATTCTTCTATGCATATATAATATATATTTGTTTTAAAAAAAAGGAACTTTATAAATGGTGGTTGGGGAAGGAACTAATTAATTAGAGAGAAAATAAATCAAAGGTTTGTGTGCATTTTGTCGTTTGTAACTTTCTTCACGCACATGGGAAGATACCTTTGATAACCACCGAATTTTTCCCAAATTAAAGGCATTTCAATTTATTAAAAGGCTTTCAATCATAACCCTTTAACTCTTATCCCTCCCATATTAAACTTGAAGAACTAGCTGGGGAAATGATTAATTAATTGAGATGATAAAGAAAAGATGTTAATTAAGGCGTTTCATAGTCAATTAAGTATATTTCATTTGACAATCTAATTAAATAATCTTTCCTGTCTTCAATCTTTAGCAATCTAAAGCTAGACACAACTCCAACTTCCTACCTGTATGCAACAATAAGTGGATTTAATTACTCCATATAATCATATTCCTTCAAGTTTTAACAACACGGAAACTTTATTACTTTAAGGAAATCATTTTTTTAATTTTATACTTCAATTAATTTAATTTAAATTCGTATAAAAGAGTAACCTCTCAATTTTGACTATTAATTCCCTGCAAAATGGATAAGGTCGAACATTCAATGCAACTCCAGTACGTGGCTTTTACACCTTCTAAAGCAACAAAACAATGACAGGGGAGTTTATTATTAATTTGATTTGTAGTTTTAGTCATACCAAAAATATTTTTACTGTCGATAATAATATGAAAATTATTATAGGTGAAAATGGAATAACCTAATCCTTCAAACTAAAACGTATGTTTATGGTAAAGTTAGTTAAAAGCATTAATCATTAAACTGGTCTTAGAAGTATAATTTTATTGTTTAAAGAAGATGACCCACCGACTAGATTTTTTAAAAATATTGGTCATCAAAGTAAAGTAGGTCCGTTAATGAAGCAGAAGTTGCCACCCACCCATGTGCTACTAAATCAGCAAATATAAATATACCAGGCGCCCCTACCATTCTTTTATGAACCTATACTCCAAAAGAATTTATTCACATTTAATATTTATATTACTCAAATATATATATGCCACATTTAATTTAACAAGAGTGAAATGATGTTTCTTTTCTTTTCAATTTATTTATATAATAAAATAAATATGTGTGCTTGTCTAAAAGATATTGGATTATATATAGTATTTTTTTGTTATTTTAATTTTGATCTTCATCGATGAAGAATGTACACATTCAAAAGATAAAGGAAATTGATACGAAGATGCTCAGATAGATGCTTGCACATATTAGGAAAGATAGGATTAGAGACGAAGCTATAAAGGCAAAATGGAATTAACTTCTACGACAGATCGTAAGATCGCTGAGAGAAGCAAAATCAAAATGGTTCGGACATGTGAAAAGTAGGTGAGCAAATGCACCTATAGAAAGGTGTGAGGGATTGACAATAATAAGTTTTAGGAGAGGCAGAGGTAGACTGAAAAAGAATTAGAGAGATGAGGTGATTATAATTAGAATGGACATGACACAATCTATTTGATAGATATGAAACCTGCTCGATTAACGTATTTTTTTGTTTTACGCCTCGTAACTCTTCCTCAACCTCTTCAGCTCACTTAAGATATGACTTTAGATAGAAAAATATGACAATCAAGCATTAGGATAGAATGATGGTGGATAATCAAGTGTTATCGTACGTTTACATGGGAGAGGAGGAAGGTAGAGCTAGTCTCCTCTTCAAATTTTCTCCTTGTTTAGTATTCCCTCCACCTCAAAATAAATGTCTATTTAGGAAAATACCCCCCAAAAAGCATCGCTTTAAAATTCATCCAAGCAAAAATAGTAAGTAATTGTTTTCAACTATACTCTTATAATTAATAAATAATTTATTCTTCTTAATTTATAGTGCTTAATTATAAGAAAAAATCTAATATATAAAGATAACTCGATAAACTATATTTTATATTTATTATTTTTCTTAATGAGCATGAAATCATAAGCTAAAGAGCGATACTTATATCTTGGGACAAAGGGAGAATAGTATTTTATTTATCTCGTTATTTTATTTAAATCATTTTTCGATAGTACTTCTTTAAGAGTAGAGATTCTTTCAAAAATAAGATCGATAAAAGTAAAACGTATCTACATTATATATCTTCTCCCTTTTTTCAAAAAGAGGATTTTACATTCTTAAATATTGGAAAGGGAGTATATATTTTAACTTTAAATTACAACTCTTAATTATTTGATGTGTAAATATGGGCGCAAGTGTATATTTGTTAGGTCCACTTATCTTTATCGTTAGCTATGATAAAATGTAGTAATAAATTATTGTTAAGCATGTTGCAACCTTGGCTGCTTTAATGTGTTTCTCAGTTTGCTATTTGTCTCCATAGGGCCCCCCAAATTGATCCTATATATAACTATCCAATTCCTCCTCTTTCTTTATCTCACTAGGCCTTTCTTATCAACTATACAAATAATATCGTCTGATATTTTAGAAGAAATTAAAAACATCAACCAAAAAGCCAATTACAATGATTAAGTTGAGATGCAAAAAGTTGTTCAGAAGCAATTCGAAGGTTGCAAGTAGTAACGCCGCCGCTACTGTTGGTGGCGGCGACGCCAAATTAGGTGGTGAAATAAAATGGGAATTGCGTCCTGGAGGTATGTTGGTTCAAAAGAGAGAATGTGCAGAGAATGATGGAGAGTCAATTATCACACTTAGAGTCTCTACTGTTAATCAATGCCATCACATTTCTATACAAGCAACTTCATCTTTTGGTAAGTTTCCCATAATTTTTTATCACTTTTACTAGATATTAAAAACCGCAAATAGGTGGATTTGATCAAAACGTTTTAACCATCAGGTCATAATCCACCTCAGCCAACACAATCAAGCCTTTTTTTTTTCTTCTAACTTTCTTGGAAAAAATGTGAAAGGTAATGTTTTGGTTTCTTAACTTATTCCAAACTATAATTCATAATTTCTAAATTTGATTTTGTGTATTTAAGTTCTGATCGTATTTTGACTAGTCAAGTTACACCGTCAATAAGTTGACCCTGTATTAGTTTGTCAAGTCAAGAGTTCAGATTAAACGAATTACTCAAAAATAAATATGCTGTATCCTTTCTAACCCTATTGTATATAGAAACCATTATAAATTGTGAAAGGCTGACCTATTTATATATGCTTGGTCAGAAACTGATTGTAGGTGTGATTTATTGGTGACAGGTGAATTAAAGATGATACTTGCCATGGTAACTGGTTTAGAACCAAAGGAGCAAAGACTATTATACAAAGGGAAAGAAAGAGAGGATTGTGAATACTTGCACATGGTGGGGGTGAAAGACAAGGACAAAGTATTACTATTTGAAGATCCAGCTATCAAAGAGAGGAAACTACTTAATTTAGGCGCTACTGCAACAAGTGGACGTGTCCAAGTCATAGGATCCACTTACCACACCATTTGTGTCTAAAAAAATAATCCTAGTACAACTAGTTAACATTGTTAGTGTGCAATTATGTGTGCCTAAAAAAACTAACCCCCACCCCTCTTCCTCATCAAGAAAATGAGTGATGATGGATCAAGAATGGTGACAAGTATATGGTCACCAACTTGCCCAAATTAAAGTAGGTTATGTTCTTGTTTTGTTTTGTTTTGTTTTTATAATGATGTGTAATAGCAAATTTTATATGCGAGCCCAAGTGGGGTTCCTGTGCCCTGTGGCAGCATACGTGAAATTAATGTGTAACGTACTGGTGGCATGTCTGCATCATCTCGATTAGGTTATCGAGTTTGTAAATGTTACTATACTAATTTTAATCTTCTCAATGTTGTTTTCTACTGTGATATTTTTTTAATTTGAGATATCTTTGATTAATTATAAAGTAATTTCAACAATTTTGTTATGTATATTTAGATCCTATTTTTGGTGGACGGCTAGACTTAAAGATTTCTATGAAAATTAATTATTGGCGTGTAATGATTTTATATTAACGAGATGATTTTAGCTATTTTTTTATTTTATTTATTTTTAGAACTCAAACCCTAAATATGTTAGGTCTTGTTTAGTTGAAAACAAGTTATCATGAGATTAATTATTCAAGAATTGTTATTCATCCTAAATGTGGAATTAAAATACACTACAATCGTAGAATAACTAATTCCAAAATAAATTATCTTACAATTTTATCTCAACCAAATATAATACAAAATAATCCTAAAATTAATCCATATTTTAATTATCTTTGATCCCTCGTACACGGCTAGGTAGAAAATATGATTTATGGGCACACAAAATAATCTAAGTACAGGCGTGCATGTGTGCATCATTTGATAATTAATAATGAAAAGTTGAGCCAAAAAGAAGAAGGAAAAAAAGTCCCCACAAACAGAATATGTAGGCTTTATTTATCCTTTTAAAATATCCCATATTTAGGGAGGATTGATAAAGAAGAAGCTCAATAAATGGAGTAGAATTTACATTTTCTACACGGATCGGTCCCTATTTTACTAGTGGTGTTTTGGTTTGATTTTTTTTTATATATAAAGTTGACGCGTGATGCTTCGTTTAAAGAAGCAAGGAGGGACCCCAAATTCACTAGCCATTGCAAGTTGATTATCTTATAGTGAATTGTGATGTTTGACAATCTGGAAAGCAACATTATATTATATTTTGGTGAGGGGTCTTAATTTCTTTTCTATTTAGATAAGAGTTGGGTGTACGACATTATTTGGTTAGTCGGTTTCTAACTAATTTAATTACTTAATTCTGCAATTTCCTCACTTTATAAGTTTTCTATTGTCTAATCAAATAATAAATTTTTTTTTTTAAATCTATCGTGAAATTTCTTTTTTGAGGAAACTTAGTGCCCATCTAATTCCAGTAATCTCCATGTTCCTTTTTTCTGTCCTTGCCTATGGCATGATGAAGTGCTAATTAATGATCCATCTTGACACACTCCCTCCCAGTTCAATTTAATCAAGTTGACATTGAAAAGCAAAAAATTAACTTGTCAAATTTGATCTTATCTGCCTATTTAATTCTACCATTAAATGCTTGCCATGAGGCAGAAGTATTTAGACAATTTATGTTGTTTGTTGTCTGGGGTGTGTCACTTGTCAGCATCGGAGTGGCCCAATAACAGTTTAATGCCATTATTTGATAGGTTGTGTCTTGTAGTACTTGTTGCTGGTTACTGCTTTCCACTCTATTCTTTTTCACACTTCAAAAACTATTCCGCTTTCATTTTCCACAGCTATCTCTAATCTTAAAAATTGCATCAATAGAATTATGGCTTTTCCCATTAAAAAAGAGCAACTCTATTTCAATGAGTCACTAAAACTCCTCACAAAACGAATATATCTAAATATTCTTACGAGAAGGAGGACATTTTCCTCTATTATACTTTCTCCGATCCCTTTTATATGTCGTCCTTATTATTTTACTCTTGATAGTTAATGAACTTTGAAGAGATATATCGGACCAACTAGAAGAACTAAAAAAACAATTTATGAATAGTAAATAAGGACAAAATAGTAAAATTATTATTTTTCTTTAATACTAGTACAATCACAAAAGATAACATATAAAAAGGACTATTTTATGACATTTAAAAAGGACAGAGGAAGTAAATCCTAGCATTCATCTAATATAAAAAAATTGTATTTTCCTACACCGTATTAAAGTCTTTATATAATAGGATGACACCCATAATGATGTATTAATTAGGGTTGAGATTAAAAAGGAAAGACAAGCTATTGGGCAATGGGCAAGTTTATCCGTTATCAATGTTTTCAAAAATATATTTTCGAGGTGAGTCTTTAGATGGGTGTATATCTCGAAATGTAAATTGAAAGTGCAAATTTTATAGGCGTAAATTTTAGAATTTGAAACATAAACTTCAAGCGTAAAAATCTAAGTCTCATATGTAAAAATGCACCCTGAACATTAATTTTGATTTTTATTATTTAAAAATATTTAATTATAAATCTTTTTATTTTTACCATGAATGTAATAATATTTATATTTCATGTTATCATATTTTTCTAGTTATACCATACATATATACATATATATATATATATATATGTTATAATCAACTCTCATAATTTTTATATTATCGTGCCTTAAGCTTATCATAGAGTTTTCATAACATTACATTACTTAGACAATTAATTTTTTTTTTTTTTCTTATTCTTTTTTATCCTTTTTTTAAAATAGTGTAAATATCAATTGAGGGTGAAAAAAATTAATAAGTGTGGAGATGTATAATAATTTTATTTTAAGAATTATCTTACATAACTATTTATATATATATATATATATATATATATATAATGTTTAAACAATATTGACATTCGTTATACACTATTTATATAATATTAATAAATATTTACACATCATTTATATAATATCAATATAAATTTTATACCAATAAGACAAACATCAATATATTATATACACGTTACATAACTATTTATACATTATATATGCACTATTTATATATATTAATATATGAAAATAAATTGCATTGAAAATATTTTGAAAAAAAAGAGTAAAAGTTTTTTTTTCAAAAAAACACAGTAATAGAAAAACAAAAAAAACTGCAAAAACAAAAGGAAAAATTACACACACACATTTATATAGTAAAAAGTTTTTAAAAAAGTAGCTCATGCTTTATTTAAGTAAAAAACAGTCCCAAATTAGCGAAATTATACAATATAGTTATAGAAAATATACACTGTTATACAATGTATATTATTTATATATGAACTTTATACTAAATATACATTATGATACATAAATATATATTGACTATATATGCTTATTCAACGAGAGTTGAATGTCCAAAATTATAACAAATAGTCAAAGGTCAGTCAGATGATTACTTTTCGTAATTTAAAAAAAAAATTATTTTTTGTGTAAATAATTTTTTTTAAATGACTTGTGAGTGTAATTATCCCAAAACAAAAATGATCTAACGGTCTTGGGCCGAATTGATCTTTGTTAAGCAAATAGATCTTTAATGAAACAAAAATATGATCATATTTATGATATATTAATTACTCTATAAATACATATATTTATGAAATTGCCCCAGAATTAAATAAAAAGACAAGTTGTTAAGTAACAGGCTTATTAACCCCTTATGAAATAGATGTCTCTAAGATAGATAAAGAAAATTTTGAAACGATTAAGGTTATTCATTATTTTTACTATGAGGCTCCCGTAGAAATTAGGGATAAATAGAACAAATTCAGATGATAATATTCATTTATTAGTCACAATTCACAAGGAAAATTACAGAACGTATAGAAGGGGACTGGAACTCACAATATAAGTAACAATCAGACACACAATTTATTATTTCAGTGGACGTTCCTTTAGTTTCCTTGAATTTCAATAACTTTGGATAAAGGTTTTTTCACCTCTTGTTTAGGGAGGGTGACCATAAGGACACCATTTTCCATGGATGCCTTCACTTCATCTGCCTTTATATTTTGTGGAAGCCTAAACTTCCTGCAGAAATCCCCTCTGTTACGTTCCACTCTGTGCCACTTCATCTCATCTGTTTTCTTCTTATCCTTTTCATCAATCAATTCTTCTGCTTTCCACTTCCCACTAATTTTCAGGACTCTCCCATTGTCCACTTCCACTTTCACATCCTCTTTGCTAAGCCCTGTTCACAAAGCAATTTAAATGAGAAAAACAATTTAAGTTCAAAATTTTACTGTGGCAAAATTAAGGAGGTTTACACGAACTTTACTTTTGTCAATTTAGAGAAATCTGAATATATTAATTCAGTTTTGGATACAAAAATTAGAATTTTTAAGTATCAACAAGTAACATTGAGCACAAAAATATTTTAAGAATCGAAATTAATATATTCAAATTAAATTAATATATTCGAATTATTGAATTAATGTATCCAGATGAAAAAACTTTTATTTTTAATTTTTGAAATAAGTATAAATAATAAAAATATGATAAATAAAAAACTCAAAATTAATACCAGGAAGATCAGCGAAGAAACAATGAGCTTCAGGAGTTTCTTTCCAGTCAATTGGAGCACTCAAAACTGGACACATATTCATCATGGCAACCATTGGGTCGCTGGCGCTCAATAAGCTCAACATATTTGACATTTTTATTCTGTTTCTTTTTTCACTTGAATCAATTACTTATTGTATTTCTAGTCTGTGAAATTATGCACAAGTATATATAGACCTACAAATTATGGGTTAAAAAAATAGTTCAATTTGATCTTGAAACTTCTTGGATCTTCGAAGAAAAAAAACAGCTAGCATGTTCATTATTTAAAAAAAAAAACACTATTTGGATCTTTCTACAAGTTTCGTTTTTCTACTAGAGTATTACAAGGCACTTCCACTTTCATCTTATTAACAAATCAAACTGCCACGTGTACAACTTCTCAAGAATTGGTTCGTTAATTAAATAAAGTGATTTTTATTTATTTATTTTATAAAAAGAGTAATTCGCAAAAAGATGATTGATTTTTATTTTCTTTTAACTCTGGGTTAACGAGGATTTTAAGACATAAGACATTTGGTTCTTTTTAAGAATGATTGATGTTGATTTTTTTTAATCGTAAATTAATAGTTCTAGGTAAATTAATGAAAAAAAAAGAAGTCATGAATTGAATCGAAAAAATCATGAGTTTGATTAAATTATTTTCAAGAATATTTAGGCCATTATCATTTTTTTTATATTTATATTTTATTTTTAGATCAAGAACAACTTAGGATTCAAAATGAAGGATAGTAAAGTTTTCGTTTAAGTTTCAAAAAATTTGGGGCCTTATAATTTTGAAATATTGATTTATCAATTTATTTTACTGTAAATATATTGAAATTTATAGGAAAGAAAAAAGGTGGGAAATTTTTATGAAAGCATAATTAAAGATAAGGTATTTGTTTTTTCAATGGTAAAAATGTTTTATACCTTGAATTAAACTACTCAAATATTTATATTATTAGATAAAGTTTCTTATGCCAAAAAACTAACGTAATATATTGCATACACGTGACTAACTTATTTACTTTGAAATAACCTAATAACATTATAAGTATCATATCCTTCTTGTTAACTTAAAAATAGTAATCTTATATACTTTTTTCGTCCATTTTTACTTGTGCACAATAGTATTTGGAGTTATTCAACAATATTTGTCTAATTTATAAAATCAAAAGATAATTTTATATCTACTTTATAATTTTACCCTTTTCATTAATTATGATCATTTCTCTATTAAATTTTTTAAGATATTATATTTATTATATTCAAAAAGTAATTTGATAAACTTATCCCTATTATTTACTATTCTTTAATCTCTATGGGAAGAGAGTATATAAATAGATATAAATGAACAATATGTGTATATCTTCCGTTGCATTGACCTAAAACTCAAAAACATGATCACATAAAAACCGATTTCCAACAAAATTAGGAAACCTAACAAATATACAACACATTTCGAAAGTTTTTACCTTTTAACTTACCCATGATCTGTCTTCAAGTATTAGCCTTTTAAACTTTTTTTGTGATCATAGTTAGTAATTTATATCTATAAAAAATAAATTATTAATATTATAATCTATCAAAAAAATAGTAATCTTAAAAAATACTACATAATACACAATAAGTATGAATAAAATAAATAATAATTACAAGTACTTGTTTGAAACAATATCTTTTTCATTTGTCTATTAAAAACTTTCTATAACAATTATTTGTGGCTAGCAAGGGCAGAACAATAAAACTTAGAAATTTTTTGTTTATTTGTAAGATTCATATTCTTATTATATCAATGAAAAATAGTTCCGACAAGTAACATCATGTAAATCTAATGAAAATAGTTTCGGCGAGTGCTATTGCGCAGATAAAAAATTATTCTAACGAATATTATTATGCTAATGAAAAATGATTTTGATGGGTATATGAACAAAACGTTTTTACATGCTAATGTTTCTTCTTTTTATGATTTAAATTGTTAATAGTGGAAATATCAATGAAAAATCAAGTCTAGATCCATGATTTTATATTTTAATGTTAAGGAATTGAAGATTATTATGCAATCTTATTTCTATTTTATAAAAGATAGAAAGACTATTTGCTATGACTCTCAAAACAAAAAATAATATTCGGTGAAAATTACAGCTCTATCAAGAAATAATAAAAGTATAAAATGGCAAAAAGGAAACGGAGTATGGACGAATGGTTGATTATATAATAACAGATGCTTGCAAATGGTTCTTGACCTTTTGCTATATTTCACATTAATTTCAGGGTTAATAACAAAAGAGTCAAGGACTTTTTGCTATTTTTAGTTCTTGACAAAGTAAGCAGTATTACATTGTGCATTTTCCCATTTATGTGCCTGAAGTTGTAGAGCTTTATTTCATTGATTGACAAGAGTTCCTTTGGGCATGCTTCTCCTTTCAACAGTATATATCAAAGATATATGACAACTACAATACTCACATACATACTGCTTTAATTTCCCTTGAAGTAAAACACACACTTCAATCTCTCTTAACAAATCTCCCCTACAGAAAAGTTCAAAAATTATTAGATACGTGATCGAGGTCAAACTTGGACATTTTTTTTTTTGAATAATTTATTCTACGTGACAATAGAGGAATTGAGTAAAAGTTTATGTAGGTACCTTAATGCGAGGGCGTTTTTCAGCATTGAGCTTTCGAACTTGATATCGGATGGTTTTTGAGAAGAGCCTGTTTTGTCTCTTCTCTCTGTACCTCATTACGCTCGCCTCTCTTCGCCCAGCCTTCATCTCCTCCTCCTCTATTTCTCTTTGTTCATTTCCATTTACTTCTGGCACACTATACACAACTCCATTCCTACTCATTTGACCCTATACGAATTCACACTGCCAACATCAATTTTTGTTATACAAAAAATATTATAATTTTTTTTTTAATATTATGTGAGCAAATCACTCGACAACAATTAAGTATATTAGAATTTGTTTGTGTAGAAGAAGAAGAAAGTAAAAAAAAATTGTTGTTAAAAATGGGAGAAAAATCCTCTATTTATAAGCAACAAAGTGTGTACTTAAATGCCTTATCGAAAGGATCACAATCATTCGCAAAAGTCACAACCTGTCACAATCATTTAGAAAAGTCGTAGTGCTTAATTCGAAAAAGTCACAATCTTTTAGAAAAGTTGCAACTTTTCAGAAAAGATCACTACTTTTTAAAAAATCATAACTCTTCATTTGCCGTTCACACTTTTCAAAACTTAACACTTAGTAATGTTCACCTCCGTTCCTCTAGATTAGCTATTTCAGTTTTTTCATGTTTGATATACAATCATGAAACAGATCAAACTATCATGTGCATCAATCTGTCTCACACATCGCATGTTGTGTTCCAAAATCATGGAAATCTATTTGTATCTCATTATTACACGAATTTTGCGAAATAAGTTTAAGGTCTTTTTATCATATATTAATTTTTAAGTCACTAATTTTATTGAGCCTCCTAAGTACTGACAGGACTAAACAGTAATGCCTAACTAGTCCCCCAACAGACAATTATGGAGTTGTGAGACGAAAATTTCACATGTTTTTAATAATTTTCACGGAGAGCTACAGTTTCTTTCTGAATGGTTCATGGAGGCCTAACCTACAACTTGCAGACGAATAAAGACAGGAAAAGTTTCAGCTAATTAAGTAAAAGCTAAATGAAGAGGGGCCCCTGATTGGCTCAGCACTTTATTATAGTCAGACCTATACACTGTTTCAACATTAATATCTATCGATCCACCTCTTTCACCTAAGATTTAACCATGACATTTGCTACTCCTATTGTGGCATTTAGTGGACTCCTTTTAGTAAGTAATTTCTAATGTGAAAAGTTCTACAAAGACTGTCTTGTATTGTAATATTCAGGAGTGTGACCTAACACTTAATAAAGCAAAGAAAAATTATGAGAGAAAACAAATCGAGAATAATACACAGACATTGTAATTCTGGTGGCTAGTTACTCAATATTTGTATTAATAGAACGCAAAAATAATCAAGATACATGTAAATTGTCCAACACATTATCGTTGTCACAAAAAAAAGGGGGGGGGGGGGGGGGGGGAAATTAAAGAACCCCTTCTAATTGATGGAAAAAGCAAAATAAACAGAAAAGAGAAGCTCTTACACAAAGCTGAAATTGCCTCGAGGATTGAAGTAAGCTCTATTTTATCCTTTCAAGCTGGTTAAAATTTCAGCCAATTATTACTCCTATCTCTTTTGAGAAATTAAAGTTGCAATGGGACATTTTTCTAGGTTAAATTAAAGCATTTTATGAGCCAAAGGGTTTATTCTAAATCATTTTTTAATCTGTGGATCGAGATAAATGTATGTAGATTATAAATTAATGAATTTTCAATATTACACAATATATATGAATGGATCGAGGTATTTCTATCTTAAATTAATGATTAATCAATGCTTATTAAATAAATTACGGATAATTTTTTTTTTGTGTGTGTTTATTAATTAGATTGTGAAAATATCAATATTCACCTACAAGTCAAATAGCACAACGTTTCATTATGTTTGACTCTAAAAGGTTATCCTTTGTCCAAACCTAAACATATTGACAGCCTGAATTTAAAAGTAAGGTAAGAAAAACCAACCTGCGATGAGCAAGGCATTTCATAGGCAAGAAAATCGTCATGGATATCGGGAACAATCTGGGGGGACTCAGTTTGAAGGTAAAGTGGACCTTTATCGGACCAAGCATTCAATATTTCGTCATAATCAAGCTTTAGTGACAGTTGTTGTTGATGATGATGTTTGTTCCTCGGACAACTACTTACTTCCTCTTCCTTCCTCGTCGTCTCACTGTGTTGATCCAAATCAACAACGTCCGAGTAAACAACCCACTTCTCTTCTTCCCTGTGCTCCCTCTCTTTGTTCCGAAGAGCCGTCCGTACAAGCTCACCTTCTTGTCCCCTATAAAAACAACAGTAATTCGCTCAAATTCACTTAACAGGTTGAATTTGAATTTGGAAAATTAGGTCTTAGGGTTAACTCACGTCCCAAAAACATTATAAATCGAGAGGCCAAAATTCAACACAAACTATAGTCGAAAAATTCAAATTAAAAAGATCATATTGGTCGAGTTTAATTATGACCTGTTGAATAACCATCCTTTATTCGAAAACATTAAGACTATGAAATCCTTCTGTTTGGCACCTCTACCTGTAAGTGTCGGCAAATGTCAAGCTTGCCTCCGAAGACGAAACCGTCATGTAATTTGGAACACTAGTACTTATGTTGCTGTCGATTTCATCCTTGGAAGAAACGAGAAGTTCGTTGAGAGTAGTGGCGCTGTTTTCAGCGCCAGCAAAGAAGAGAGCTACGTTCTCTTCTTGAGCACTAGTGTCTTTATCATCCACCAAATTTTCTGGATGCAGTGGGAAGAGATTGAGCTGATGATGATGATCGTGAGTGCTGCCGTTGGATGATGATACGATCATATGATCGGACGGTGGAGATTTTTTCTCCGATAGCTCGAGACTTAGGCTTAAGAATTTCGGTTTTCTGCGCTTGACCTTGTTTTTGTTTTTGGATTTACGATTTCTCGGTGAGAGGGATCGGAACCCGGTATCGGACATACTCATAATAATTAGATTTTTTTTTTTTAAAGAATATTTGTGGTAAGCCAAAAAGTGTAGTGTATGTGGGGGAGACTTTTGTGCTTTTGGTGATTAATCAAGAGCGAAAAGGTCAGTGTCGATATCATGTTGCGCTTTTTAACACGTGGGCTCTGTTGATTGGACGGGAATGGGGATTGTGTTGTTATCTGGATTGCCTTTAGATATTTTTTTCTTGGAGATGTAAATAATGGAGTGACAAATAAGGACTATTCTCGTGATTCAATTTAAGATCACACCTAATCAGTGCTTTATAGTTGGGAACTCTTAAATTTGCTCTTTAAGAAACCAATGGAAATCACTAATAAGTCATCAATGGGGACTTTTTTTTTTATTTTTAATTTCACTATTAATTTATGAATTTTGTAGACAAAGGTCAAAAAGGAATTGAAAATATTCAAATATTACTTGAAAATTATAATTTACTATAAATATTAGATAATAGTCTAATATTTGACGATAGTCTGACTTTGTCCGAAAAGATAAATTTTCTGAGAACTATAGGGCAAATTATAGAAATCTCATACTTTACATGCATAATCTCAATATATACCAATTTTTTCTGAAATTACTAAAAA